>JASVEL010010215.1:0-44030 GCA_032618575.1 Nicotiana noctiflora
GATTAGTGAAAATTTACTACTCTGGTTAGTTTTGTGGGATGCAGTGGTAATACAAAATGAATAAAGGCAAAGCTCTTATTGGCAATTTCTAAACTTCAAGATTTTCTTAGTTCCTTTCTTTTTCATTGTTCTGCTCACTATAAATTTCTAATTAAAAATTAAAAATAGTGAAAGTTGACTTCTTCTTTTTTTGAAATTCATTTATGCAGATGACGCACAAGATAAAAAGATGCTTCGCAATGAGAATATTGATAGTAATGAGGCATGTCATGAAGGGATAAACTAAGCACAAGACTCTCGGTGTATTTGCTTTTCCTTTTCCTTTTTTGTGGTTGGTCATCTCATATTGGTTTAAATTGGTCATTTTTATTTATGTAATAAAAAGAAGAAACTGTATTTTCTGGATTTGACGTGGTGCAGAGAGCAGTAGTATAATAAACTCATTTGTAATGTATCTTGGATTTTAAAAATTCAATGAATGGGTTATTTTTCCTCTACATATAAGTAAATAGAGACTATATTCAAATGCTATTAAATCATCAAACTTAGGTTAAGTTCTTTATATGTATGTGATGAATAAGACATACGGATAAAAGACATGCACATAAGTTTACATTAAAAAAGAAGAAGAAAATTGATGAAAAATCGGTAGCAGAAAGAATCTCCAAAAAGCATCATTGGTTAAATACTCTTTTTCGAGTATATGAATAACTTCTTACATTTTGTTGTGCTGTTTGGACTATCTCTTTTTATTTTAATTCTTTAATTTGTGTATAACAAAAAATATAGGTGCAATTTTTATTGATTTTTTTTTTGTTGAAAATATCTATACTTGAAGTTATAGGTATGTATGAGTATATTATTTCTACATACATAGGAAGCTTGTACTATAGATTTATGTAGTTATTTATATATATATATATATATATTTATTAATTGTTTTATCTAATAACCTTGCAACAGAAGGGTGGTTTGGTCAAGATAAGCTTCAATTGTGTTCTAGATTTACGTCTAGGTTACATCGTAAGTATTAATTTGAAACAATTAAATTCATTACAATCTACTTTTAGATATTTATAAAATTTTAACTTTATTTATTTTAAATAAAAGGTATGTAGAATGTACTCTCCAAAAACAAGGAAGGTATTAAAATATTGACAAGGTAAGAGGCAACGGTACTGCTAATATAAAAGTTTGTATTTCATTTATATATTTTCATCTTTTAATATACGAATAATTATAACTTAAATGTTTTTATTTTCATAATTAGTAGTCTTAAGATGGAATTTATCTACATTTACTAAATCTAATTTTAGTTTGAGCCTTTTAAATTCTTATTATATTTCGTTAAGTTAATTTAATTAGCTAAAACTTAAATTCATTCGATCGCGCCTCGCGCGGGTAAAAATGAAGGTATGAAGTGATTGAAGGCAAACCACTAAATATCTCAACCCACATGCTTAACTCATTATAATGTAGATGCTCTTGTCACCTTGCATATACACAATCCTCACACATAAATCAAGTAGCGGATAGACCAATCAAGTTTTAATTCTCTCAAGTTAAGATTAACCACAACGCTTACCACTTTTCTCAATCAAATCAATATTCACCCGCGGATTTTCCTTTTGAACAAGCCTCCACACCAACTAAATCTAGCCAATTATCGATCAAACAATTCAAAACAAGCTTTAGAAACTACCCACGAATGAAAAATGTTCAATTTTATCTTTTTTTTTTAAAAGTTAACAAAAGCCAACCTCGTGCCCGCTTGGTTGAAAAGTCGAGATTCAGACTAAATCTCGATTACCCATTCACTCCCGAGCCCGATTATGTAATTTATTTTGAAATCTGACCTAAATTTAAGGTCTATATATCAACTTTAAGAAATTCCTAAATTCTACCAAAAACTCCTAATTTATACCTTGAAATTCATGGATTTGATGAAGAAATTCGTGGAAAAGTAATGAGAATTGATGGAAAATAAATTAGAGTTGCTTACTACTAAATGGAAAGAAAAAACTCTCAAGAAATTACCTCAATAAAATCTAGGGTTAAAAAATAACATAAAATGAGCTAAGTCCCGTTCTTTTTCCATCTTTTAGCAGGCTGTAGACCTTGCAATTGAGAAGGCTAGCTTATATTGCAATGTACCAACCTGCATATTCTGTTTGTTTTATGCCCTTAGTTAGACTAGAATCTACACTTCAACAGTAGAATTGAAATTATATGATACTTTTTGAAAAATAAGTAGGCTAGATATTAGAGCTAGATATAATTTTATTTTAAAAATATTTTTCAAAATCAAACCGTAAATTCAAAATCGGAGGAGCATTTCTATAACTCTCAGGGGCCATTATTATAATATATTTATTTCGTTTCAATCTGAACTTATTTAGTTTTTGATCCGTTTAAAAAAGAATAATTTATTTTTAAAAATTTGAAAATAATTAACTTAAATTTATAATTCAAATCTTAATTGAGAAACTTTTATAACCATACAAATAATATTACATTATTTTTGAACCTGTTTAGTACCTTAAATTCCAAAATTCTTTCGAAATTATTAAATAAGAGGAAAAAGAAAAAGAAATTTGTTGGTGAGTTCATATATTATCCATAAAATCCTTAGCCTCTTCCATGTGTTGTTGAATACTAAAGGAAAACAGATTATTTGTGTGAATTTTGGGGAATGAGCTCGTTTACAGTGATGAAGCCATTTATACTTGCTTCTAACGAACCCACTGCATCTTTTCCCAAAAATCTTACTGTTTTTCTCCCAAACCCAAAAAATACTTTGAATAATAGGAACAGTAATTTACCGTTTGTGTGGCAACTCAAGTGTAAAAGTCTTTCTTCTTGGAAATGTAAAGAAAATGTATGTAGTGCTGCGTTATCCTCCTCATCATATTCAAAAGAAATACTAGATGAGGAAGAGTTTATAGTGGTAAATTTCTACCGCTTTGTTTTCATTAAGGACCCCGAAGAGGAGGTCACCAAACACCTTTCCTTTATGGAGGTAATTGTTTATTCTTGTTCACTGATTCTGTCCTACTTGGTTTGCAAATGTAGCTTGACAGGATTCTTGAGCATTTCGTATGCAAAATACCGATTATCTCCAACTCCTTCAGTTTAAATTCATGCCATAGATTCTACATAGTTTAAAATCCTCTTGCCGATAAATTTCTGAGCTAATGAGTAATACTCCCTCTGTCTCAACTTATGTGATGGTTTTTGACCGACTAGATTTTGAAAGAAAATGAAAGACTTTTGAAGTTTGTGGTCGAAAATAAGCTATAGATCTTTGTGCGGCTATAATTCATTTCATTAAGGGTAAATTGGATATTTTAACTAAATATAGAAAGATGTCATTCTTTGGTATCGACTAAAAAGGAAAGAATGTCTTACGAAATTGGGATTGAGTGAGTAAGTACTATTTTGTGAGCTCATTAGCTGGATTGTGTTAACTGTCTCATTTAAAAGTTTAAACTATGAAAGAGGGACAATCATTTTAGGTTTACTACAAGACACTGCACTTGTGAGTCTCATTCTTTTTACGTTTTATAACAAAAATATTCGCCAACTTGTACATGCTATCTCCCACCAACATAGGTACATGGGGTACTCTGTCCCCAAGTCCTAGAAAGACATGTTTTTTGCCTTAGCTGGAAGTTGAACGCAGGTCTACATGGTTTTTCATCCTACTTCATTGATCGCTAGGCTACCCCCTTTGGGTACGAGTCTAATTCTTTTTATTTTTATTGGGTACATAATATTTTTGTTCATGGATGGTGGTGAGACTTGAACCTAAGACCTTTGCTGCTATAATATGGCGTTGTGCCAACCGACTCGTAAAAACACCTAAAATAAATGAAGAGGAACATTTTTACTCATTTATTTAGAGCTGCGACGCAAACTGGCAAAAACACAGAATATTTGGTGCCCCACAAGGGAAATAGGTTGTTCTATATTTTACCTAATGCCTCTGCATTAAACCATGCTCAATGCTCAATCTCCCCGTGAGTTTCAGTTGCCAACACATAAGAACAGAATAAATAGTTGAAAAACCTTATGGGTGATATACTTTGAACAGTTATCTAGTGTAACATATGTTATTAAACTTCTCCTCAAGTTTTCAATCGTCTCTTGAGTTGATTTTGACATATCAATTGTATTTATATGTATGGTTGTATGAAGTACCGAATGGGCAAAATCCTAGTTGAATCATAAAACATCTAAATGTTCACAACCAATTTCTGGTTGATAGGTTTCAGGTTCAGGAATGATAAAATCTGCATACTCTAGTCTTGGAATGTTTCAAGCATTCTCGAACAATAAGAGGTTTTAGTGCTAACAGTTAACATCACCTGGATTGGAAAGTATTCCAACCCGCCTGACTTTTCTAAGATTTGCTTTTCATTTTATTTTGTTTGAATTCTATAAAACTGGTGAAAGAGGATAGACCTGGTGTTCATTTAAGATATCCAATTTTGGTGGACATATTGTAACTTTGTTCACCTTGAGGAAGAGGAAGATTTTGACTTAACTTTGCATGTTATTTTATTTTAAATATTTGATGTTTTGAATCTAGATCTTGCCATATGTATCCCAAAACAAGGATTACAGTTGTTTTCTTTAAGCCGGAGAAGCAATTTAAGGGATCATGGATTATGCCGCATACAAAGTTTATCAATTATTACTGGCTTGGATTTCAAGCTCTTTTCAATTGAGATCATTTTACTTTAGATCATGTATTTTGTAAAAGCTCCTTGGCTCCAAAATGTTGATAGCTTCTCGGTACAACATACTACTGCATGTATATCAGTGCAATGCCTGATTATGTGTTAAGTGCTCTTTCAGTCAGATTATTATGACAGATATTTATCTTTGATGCAGGGACGAGATGTGCATGGCCGCATATACTTAAACCAACAGGGAATTAATGCACAGGTAGGACTGTTTGTTACTATCTCACTGTTCTTACCCTTGTGTTTTCTGCTTTGGGCATTGCTATTGTTTAACCAAAAATTTGAATATCATGGTTCTACTTGGTATTTCTATTAAATATTCAGCTGAGAGCTTTCATAGTTTAATATTTGGTGGGAGGGACATGCGGAGGCAATTATTATTATTATTATTTTGCACTCAAGGGTGTGGCATAGTGGTAAATGAAGTGGGTTGAGAACCATGCGGTCTTTGGTCAAATCCCAGCAGAGGCAAACATACTAGGTGATTTCTCCCCATTTGTCGAAGCGTTAGTGGACGGGTGGGAGGTAGTAGGTACCCCGTGGAATTAGTCGAGGTGCGCAAGCTGATCTGGATATCACAATTATTAAAAAAATATTTGGGTGCCCATTAAGTATGCTTTGAGTTTTTCTTTTAGGGTAGGAAAAATGATGTACTGATAAGTGTAGGAATAGGATCCATGGAATTTGTCTAGTATAATATGTATTGAACTTTTCTTTGAGTAGAGTGAACATAAATTTAGGACAGACATAAAAAGAAAGCTAGACATCCAATTAAGGATACAGAGAGTGATATGAAGCAAGATAGGGCTGTACCTGTTAAGAAAATGTAAAATTGAATGCTTGGATCAGCAAGAAGAAGGTGCAAAGTTAGAATATATTAGGAAGCTACTATCTAATCCACCCAAAAGTTAGTTCTTTTTTTTCCTTTTATTTTTTCCTTAAATGAGTGCAGAAAGGATAGGTTAATGTCTTAATGATTAGCATGCCCCAGGGTTCTCAAAGTATATCTTTCCTAAGAAATCATATTCCTGTGGTTCTGAACTGAAAATTCTTTAGATCACCAGCCCAGTGTTGCTACAGGCCACTCTAAATCCCCCTTGCCAGCTGTAAGTCAAACAAAGTTATTCTGTCTTCTGATACTTCCTGTTGGTGCAGTACAGTGGACCAAAAAAAGATGCTCTTGCTTACGTTAATTGGGTGAGGGAAGACCTCAGATTTTCTGATATACTGGTCCAGATCTCGCCAGCATCAAACGGGCATACCTTTCCAAGATTGAAGTTGCGGTATAAGCCCTCTCTTGTACAGGCAAGTCTCGCACTGTCTCATTCCTGCGTGCTGTTGCCTGCTTGTCTGGCTCACCAGCTACTTCTTGGATAGTAACTTAAGGGATATCTTCTCTTAATGACATGTGAATTGATGGAGTTTAACTTTTGATTTTGTTACTCCCACCCAATAACCGAAATTGTCATATTATTTTTTTGTAAGGACATGCTTATTAGTTTAGATTTGCGCTTTGTTTTATTTGATATAGCAGCCTCTTTGGCCCAGGATTATGTCTTCTTGCGGAAGGCAACAAACTCATCAGCTTCTGTGTTCTTTCTTCCTGACAATATGACTATTTGGTCAACATTTTTTGGTTTAAAACTGTCATATTATTTTATACCCTTCGGCCAGCTAAAGAAATGGATAAAAGAGAGCAAAATGAACTGCAAAGCACCTTATTAAAAAGAAAATATGGACTTAGTAGTATATTATTTCTGCTTAGCTTTACCAAGATGTTGTTTTCTCAAGTGATCAATTGATCAGTACCAAAGTCGAAGTGGCTCAGCAGAATAACCCACTTTAAGACTGATCTTATGAGAGGTAAGCTGAGAAAAGGATTTCAATTTAAGATTGACTATAGAGGAGGTAGATACTGGATGCAGTACATTCAGATTGCTCTTAGAGAGGTTTGCACTAGTAATTAACAATTCAGATGTTCTTAAAAAATAAAAACCTATAGGGTCTGTATTTTCAAATTACCGCATCTTTCTTAATTTTTCGAAATCTTGGATGTTAAATGAAACTGGAAGGTCAGCAAAGATATTTAAAAAGAAGTTTGGATTGATGGTTCATATGGGCACGTCTTAGCATCTGCATAAGCAGCTCCTATTGACGGTAGGCTTACGATTACCTTATAAAAAAAGCACCTGCATAAGTAGTGCTTTTCTGAGGTTCAAGGGGGCCTTTAACTATACCTTGGGACTCGAGTAAAGTTTATCCATTTGTAGAGGACCAATGTATACACTAATATATCTTTTCTCTGGTTTTTAAAGCTTATATTGATACTTCTAACATTGTGTCAACAGTTGGAAGGAGGGATATCTCACCTTCCTTTGCTTGATCCATCGATGAGAGCGGAACCTTTGGCACCATCTGAATGGAGGAATAAATTGGAAGCTGTAAATAACACTAATAATGCATCACATGAAAACATCAATCCCAGTTGTATACTTCTTGATGTGAGAAATGGTAAGTATTCTTCTGTTGCTTGTTACTGCATTTTTTGGTATTTCTTCGAATGTTCTGGAGGTGTCATATATATGGGGTTGGCCTGATTAAACAATGTGGCCAACTCTTAATGCTGGTTGTTGAAGTTTCACCCTGTAAATAAACATGTTATTCTTGTAGAAGTACAGATATTCCCAGCCCCCTCATGGGATTGTTTTATCCTACCATTGAGGGATATCCGGAAGCTGGTTAAGTCTCTATCACAATGTTTAGCTGCGATACCACGCGAGAAATAAGAGGAGAAGATATATTGGTGACGTGTGAATATGGAATAAAAGACACCTATTTACACAATCCACATCTTATATTTAATTGGTCAATAACTAACTTAATATCAACACTTGACAGTGATTCTAACATTCTAACATGTTAACACTTGTAATTGTCCCCGTACAGCTTCATGCTCTACGTTTTAAATCTATGATTGGGCCAGTCTAGTCCCATTACATGTCTTGTATATAAACCAAAAAGCCGCTTAAAGTGAAACATCTTATTATGCTCTCTGTAAAAGTCAGCTATCGTCTTTGCTATTTCTTTTGATTGAATATTTCAAGTGCTTTTGTGCTAATATAATCTAGTTTGATTTTCCGGAAGGTTATGAATGGGATGTTGGGCATTTTCAAGGCGCTCAGCGACCGGATGTTGATTGTTTTCGGTCCACTTCATTTGGGAAATCTGACTCAGAGGTTTTAGCAATTTATTATCCAATTTCTGTCTTGTCATCAAATCTAATGCTAGGAAATTTAATTTTTTGTTACTTTTTACATAATTTGAAGTGCTTGCTTTCTTTCTGATCCCATTACTTGACCAAAAGCCGTAAGTATTAGTTTTGCATGTCGATCATAGTATAATGCAGGAGAACACTTCCCTTCTCAGTGCTTGTGTTGTTTCTTCTTCTCATTAATGAATGATGTATCTGGCTAGAATCAACCTATTAGGATGATGTGAAATCTAGTACTTGCTTGCATAATATCCTGGTATTTGTTTCCGTTGTATTCTCGTTCATAGTTGCACTGCTGCATGCTGCTATTTTCTTTGGTTGTATGTCCTCTGTATGCTTAATATAGAACTTAAAGACTGTCACCTCGTGCACAAGACAATATCCTGGAATGTGCTTTTGTCTATGGATATAACTAATATCTTGCCATCCTGTTCTGCAGGTTATTGCTTCAGATCCATTAGCAGCTGTTGATAAGGAGAGAACTGATATATTGATGTACTGCACTGGAGGTATCCGCTGTGATGTATATTCTGCTATACTGCGGTAAGCTGTTTTTTTTTTTTTGGTGTGCGCGTTTGTGTTCTATCATTTACTTAAGTGCTATAGCATATATGTGTGAGATATTGGAACTTTGAGCATTCTCTTAAGAGACACCATAAGAATATCCCCTTTTCGGCTTTTCCTGGTTAAAGTACTTTGAATATAGAATTTGTTGTTATCAACCCTCCACAAAGCAATTATCTTCCAATAATTTTTCTCCCCCAAGTCATACTGTTGAGGGGTGAGAATAGCTACTTCTGCTGGTGTTTGTACTTTTCATACTGCTCTTCTACAAAGATCACTTGTTGGTTAAATGAGCTACATAACCCTCATTGGAAGTCAATTTATAAATCAGGCTGCTCTGACGCATGCATACATTGAAAATTTTCAAGCTTTTACCGGTAGGAAATTGCATTAGTAAATAAGTTTCTTCAGTAGCCAACATCAATAGGATCTCTCAAATGCAATTTATAAATTCTATTGGACTAAACACTACTGTCATATGCTTCTGGAAACGAAGATTAGATTTGAGGAGTATGTGCCTAAACTTTGTCAGCTATCGTATGGCTATTCAGTTGCTCAACATAACTTATTTTATCTCAATATTCAGGTGCATGTGATTGCACCATCACTAGAATTGGGATCTTAATTAATGCTTTGCACTATCTGTTGTTACAGTTTTACCTTTGCGTCTTACCTGAAAATGTTGTGTGAGTTCACAGCTGACAACTTTTTTTGTTTTCACAACAGAAAGCAAGGTTTTAAACGATTGTACACCTTGAAGGGGGGTGTTTCTCATTATCTTGAGAGAGAAGGTTCTGTAGGTTGGGTTGGAAATCTGTTTGTATTTGATGCCCGTCTTTCTCTGCCACCTTCTACTTACAAGCCTGAAGTGGAGATGGAAGCAAGCACAAAGTTAGAGGCCCCCCTGGATAACTCGTTTGCCAAATGCTACATCTGTGGTTCACAAGTCTGTGAGCTGAGGCACCGCAATTGTGCAAACCTTGACTGCAACTTACTTTTCCTGTAAGACTATCATTTCACCAAATAAATATATGGATGGATGCTACTTTAATCACTTATATTCTATGTTGCGCGGACTCTCCAAAATGTAGCCGTAACCGTATCGGATCCTTCAAATATGCACTACTTTTGGAGGATCCGATACGTATCCGGCCACATTTTAGGAGAGTCCGAGCAACATAACTTATATTTGTCTCATCAACCCTGTGGGGTTGGTATATGATTTGTTTTCCTTCCAAAATTCAGTTAACGAGAGACATTTTGGGCGAAAGACTTAAATTACCTATTTGTATCAACTTTCCTCCAAGTTGGAGAAAGAACTTGACGTCTCTAGCCAAGGATCCTTAAGATAAAACTTATATACGTGCTTTCCTCCAGCGGAGGTTGCTCCTATATTACTATGTGCTTTGTGTCAGTTGTATAAACACTAAACAATACATTGAAAGAAAGTGTGTAGTTATATTCGTTCTAATACTAGATTGGTTTTATTCAGATGCTGCGCAGGCTGCGTGAAAGATCTAAGGGGATGCTGCTGTTCTCAATGCACATCTGCACGTCGACTTAGGCCGGTGCTGACAGGTCACCAGAGATACCAAAAATGGCATAATTATCGAGATTTCGAGTTGCAAAGCCTGTAACATCTTGATCAGTCATCAGTTTCCATATCTTTGGAAGTTGAAAATGTACATCTCCAATTAAAAGAGGAAATTGACCTCTACTTTCTCTTTTATTGTTTTAGTCTGATTTTATTTTATTGTCCATCAGTCAGAAAATTAGGTTGTTACGTACCCCTATAAGCTGAAAATATTAGTTAGGCATATATAATCTTGGAAGAACGTTGTCTTTTACTGATAATTAATTAGATATTATCTGAATTTAATTGGGAAGTATCACTTTGTGTACCCCCACTTGTGGGATTATACTGGGTTGTTGTTGTTGTTGTATTTGCAAGTAGAGGTCGGGTTTCTAGTGTTTCATGACATAATCAAACATTCATCTACTCTAACTGCTCTTGCATAAAGAGCTTCTGCCTCTTCAGTGCCTCTTCAGTAGCTTTGTATGGTCCACAATAAGTGATCAATTTACTTTAGGCATACTCATTAATGAAATATTAAATTTTAGACGAAAATAGTTAGTATGATTAAATTATCATTTATTAAATGTTGCACCATAGTTTTAGTAGTACTTCTCTTCTTAAATGTGAGTATAAAATGATTTTTAAGGGATACGTATATAACGGTAATTTTGGAAAAACAAATTGAATTTTTTCTTGATTATATAAATGAAAATTTATTTTGGACCAAAATAAAAAAGTAGATTCGTCACTTATTGTGAATCGGAGGTAGTATTTACTTTCTTATTTATTGTTGCATATATGATGATGGATTACTTTAAAGATACTGACTTCGAAGCCTTGTTTTCGAATTCAGATAATGGTCATGAAGTTAATAACTAATTTAACTTCGTATAAGTTTAAAATTTTGAAATATGTTTGTTGTTGACAGAAATTAATATTGTCTGAATTAGTAAGTAATTGAGAAAAGAATGCCAAGAGGTCCTCCAAAAACTTTATGGTCAAAGTACTTCCCCTTTGAAATATGATAGGATATGTCCTTTTTTAAGATTTAGTACCTGCCTTCCTATGCTCTAACTCCTCGAAGGTGAGAAGTTTTATTTTGTGTCTCATATAATTGATACTAGTTGTATGAAATTTTTTTTTATCTTACAAATTTGTGGACCCCAATCTTATATTCTTGGGTTCATAAAAAATAGAGTCCACAAAACTGTGAGACAAAAAGGTTGCCTCATACAACTAATGTCTGTTATATGAGACACAAAATAAAATGGCGAAATGACTTCCTGGTCACTTAAATTTGTAGGGCTTTGAAAGTCGATACACGAACTTTTGATTTTTCCAATTGAACACTCCAGACAAAATGGGTAATAATAAACACATCCACTAGAGCGTGTATATCAATTGTGCTGACATGTACAACACATTCATTTATTATTTGCCACGGTTATTTGTGGGTCCCATTGTTATTTCTCATTTTTGAATCATCCCCTCCGACGAGCAGCAGAACTCCGGCGAGGCAAAAGTGAATGCGCAAGGTGTCCCAAGTATCCAAATTGGAAAAGAAAGGTACCAAAATATTCGCCTTGATGAGGAGAATGCTCATACACTTTCAATTTCATATGGGTACCGACTAATTCCTCCAATTTTATAATCTAAAAGATCAGGCAGTCCACTTGAGCAAGGTGTTCAACGAAATGCCCCTATCAATTCTGGGCAAATTGGAGACCAATTTCCAATTGGAAACCCTTCTACTACACCCGTGGATCCTCTATTCAAAGATTGAGCTCAATTCAGTCAAGAAGTCAACAACAATGAGAATCTAAATCAATAATTAGAATAACACTCCCAATAAAACAATTCACATATAGCTTTGACTAAATAACAGGAGGACTGGCCCAAATTTGAAGAGTCTAACAAAGACGAGGACATCAAGGCCACAATTGTCAAGAATCTCCTCCTATGTAACACGAACGACATGAGAAATTCAGTTCAACTCCGGAATCAACAATTGAAAATTAAAAGACTGGTGGTCGGTACGGTGGCCAAGTGAGAGGCGGCGAGCATAATAAACAGGGGACCCTTCTTTAGTACCTATGGAGATCACTTGCCAAGTTTCTCAGCAATCAATTGCAGGGATTGAATCTGCTCAAAAATTTGGAAAAGCCTTGCAATCCATTGCGAGAAGATGAAAAAATTGGAAAAGTCTTTTTTTATTTTTTATTTATATTTTATTCTACTTCTAATTTTTTAAAGTAAAAACAATACTATTCATGCGTCTCAGCAGCGTGATTTGCACACAGTTTAGCCATGTCAGCTGTAGCGCTTCCACATAGGCATGATCAACGGCCAAAAATATTTATTATTACCCATTTTGTCAAGTTGGAGTATTCAAACGGAAAAATCGAAAGTTCGTGTATCGGCTTTCAAAAGCCCTACAAGTTTAAGTGGCGAGGAAGCCATTTTGCCAAATAAAATTTTCCATGGGAGGCCCTTCCATTTTTTTTTTTCTTTCTTTTTATTTTTTACTTTCTTGTTTTTGTAATTTTCTTTTTTCTTGGTTGTAAACAGGAAAATTTTATTAAAAACTAAGTAATATTATATAGATCATTCCTAGCCATCCCATTGGAATCGAAACTGAGAGATGTTACAAAAGCACTAGAACTATTAACTCCATTATTGTTCCTCATACTAGTTACTAGCTAACTTTTAATACATGATTCCTCATATATAAGTCTAAGGTAGGATTTCCCAATAACACCATTCTTCAATGTTGCCTCCACCATTGGAGTAGGTGCATCATGGATGATTATGTTGTTTATAACCTTAAGTTTTGTACTATCTTTTACCAAAAGATGAGCTACTGAATTTGCTTTCTCCGAAGTTATGTCCGAGCAATGAGATCCTCAACTATACCATTGATCACCTGCATGAAGAGATAATGTGGTTATAAATTTGGTGATCATTTGTTGTTGTCCTTTTCACTTTCTTTTATTTCTTTCCATTTTATTATTATTTTCCATTTGTTATAAAATTTTGCACTCTTTTTATAAAAAAAAAAATCATTTTTTCTTTTTGCTTTTCCTTTTTGTTTTTTCTAGTAATAGTCCACCAATTTTTTTCACTTTATCTTTTTTTTTTCTTGTTTTAATTTTATTATCTTTTGTAATATTTTTTTGTTTTTCTTAATTTTTTTCTAGCCTTGTAAAATTTCTCATCCAAAATATTTATTTCTCTTTTTCACTTTAAATATTTATCTCTCTTTTTCACTTTTATTATTATTATTATTATTATTATTATTATTATTATTATTTCTACTTTATTTTTTTCGGTAAACGCATTTGTCCAAACTTTTGCACGCTCTTTTACTTTTTTCTTTGTTCTTTCTAGTTAAGTGAGTGAATCCTAAAATTTGTACGGATTTTTTTATTCCTATACACTATTAGTAAATTTTATTATTCTTAATTTTCATGTTTAGTTAATTACCTTGCATAAACAAGTTTTATTTACAAAATATATACAATTCACCTTAAAAGGCTCACAATCCTTATTTCTGCTTTCAATCAAGGGATTTAATTATACCCTTCTTCTTTTTTTTCTCTCCTTTCTTCCTCTTCTCTCCTGATTCTGTCGTTCTCCTTCATTTTCTCGAATTCCTACAATACAATATCAAGAAAATTCCCATAGTTGTAAATCTTAATCAGCAAAGTGCACAATGGAGAATCAAGGATTACTCAGTGTTTTAAAAGGCATTTCTGGGGCGAGCCCTGAGGCGAGGCGTACCAAAAAATACCCCAGGGCGATGGTGGGGGACGAAAGTCCCGTAAGGCGTACGCCCAAAAGTTCGGGACGTATGCCCGGGTGAATTTTTTGGTTGAGGCGAGTTTTTTTGGTTGAGGCGTAAGCCCAAGAGACATCTTTTTAATGAAATTAAAAATATTATAATTTAAAAGTAAACTTTTTAATATTGCTAAAAGCCCTAAATTATAAGTCTTTCCCAATTCTTTCTGCTAGTCTGCCTGTACCAAGAGCAACGATTTATCACTTTTTTTTTTGCAGCAGAAAATTTCATTCTTCTCCCTATGTCAAATTCAATAAGTTTGTTCCTTTCTCCATGTAAAAACTTTATTATTTTGAACTTATTAATTTCCTCTCTTTTTATATTTTAGTGTTAGTTTGTAAATATGTATGTAATTTATTTTTTAAGTTCAGTGCTTCTCTTGCTATCTTTCAAGATATAATATGAGATATTATGTATGCGTGCTTTTATATGTAGTGATTGGATTTATATACAATTTTACTTATTTATTTGGAATTTATAATTTTATTAGATAATATGGGATTTCACTTATATATATATATATATATATATATATATATATATATATATATATATATATATATATATATATATATATATATATATATATATATATATATATTACTTATTTATAAAAGTTTTTTTTCAAAATTTTATGCAATTTTACCTATTTAATAATATTTTTTATAATTATATTATTTTATAAAATATTACAAATTAAATAACCATGGGGCTCACGCCCTGCTGAAACATATACAAAAGACCTTACGCCCCCGCCTTTTAAAACACCGGGATTACTGAGTATGCTTGAACATTACCTCTTTGTAAAGAAGTGAGCTGCTGGTGGGAGAACCCAAGAAAATTCATGCCATTCAATGGAGTAGTCAGAAGAGAGAATGCCATTGAAATAAAGTCGTATACGAAACGATATTCTGTCATTAGCTGTGTCGGACGTTCAAAGCCTTGTAATAAAGATATTTTGAGTGTTTAAAGTCAGTTGTTATCTTTGGCTCAAATAACACTTAATAATTCACTATTTCGAAGATTCTACAACTCAAACTTTTGTGCTTAACTTGACTTCATTAGATAGAACACTTTAATGGTTCATAATATCTCGAGTAAATAATTTCCCAACTAAATCTGCTATCTTCACCCATAGTGTACATTTACACCAATCACAGTTGGATCAAAAAGTATAATTGAGCAGATTGAAGTTTTAGTAGATTTCAAATTAAATTCAATCACCTCCAAACTTTAAATTCAACTTTGTATTAGTATTTCCAACAAGAATCTATGTTGTCCAGTTAATTTCTAACATAAAATTGAAATTTCACATAAAACTCAGTATCTTTGAAGTGTGACAAGGGCGTTTTTAGTGTGAAACTCGAAATTTCTCCACTAAAATCATTCAATTCCCATCAATATTCGAGTTTTTCCGTTCAAACAAAAATGAATCAGTACACATGAGTTTATTAAAAATTTATTCTCGGCTTTTCTTTCCTTAGTAAATCAACAATCAGAAAAGAACAATGTATGGTACTTCAACATACAAATTAAAAATAAATTTCACACAAATTTAAGCGAAATTTGAATATGTCCAACAAGTTAAATGGTAAAAATAAATTTCATACAACTAATTATATAGTATACAACTTATTTACAACTTATCAATAATTTTCATACATTATTTTTTTCTAGTAAAAGACATCTAAACTATCATACAACTTAAATATAATTTTTATACAAATTTTATATAATATGTCTTTTGTATATTTTGTATCTGGTTTATACGTAGTAAAAATAAATTTCATATAACTAATTATATATTATATAACTTATCTACAAATTATCTACAACATATCTATAAGTTTCATACATTATTTCTACCCAGTTATATACAACTAGAATATCATACAACTTAAATATAATTTTTATACAATATTGTTCAACTTTCATACAACACTTCAATTAAAAATATATATATATAAATAACAAAATACAATTTTATTACAACCTTACTACAATTCTGCAATATAATGTATGTCATGTCTTCTTCTTCGAGTTTCAATCTGAAATTCAGCCAAAATCAGGTCTAATCTTTACCAAAACACTCTCAAAATTGAGATATAAACTTTAAATCATATTCACAATTGTTTGCAACAACACTCAATCCAAACAAATAATGATTTTTGTAAACCCAAATTCGAACTCAAAGCTTCAGAGCTTTTTAATGGTTGCCAATGGTGGAATTGCTTCTCTCTTTTCCTTTACTTTATATAACTGAAATTAGGGATTGAGAGACAAAGAGAGACGTAGAGAAAATTCCCAATTGTTTGAAAAACACCCAATTCAAACAAGTAATATTTTTTGAAAACCTAAATTCGAATTCAAAGCATCAAAGGTTTTCAATGGCTATCAATAGTGAATCATCAATAGTGAATCTGCTGCTCTCTTGTGCAACATACAGCGGGGAGGGGTGGGATGTGGAGAGAGAAACATAGGAAGAGTGAGATAAAAAGAGATATACGTAGGGGGGAGTGATTGTAGGAATTGATTAATTATCCTGAATCCTAAAAATATATATAATTGGTAATTTGTATATAGGAGGTAATTAAAGTAAAACTTAAGTAGGGAAGATAATAAAATTTCCAATAGTGTGTATATATATATATATATATATATATATATATATATATATATATATATATATATATATATATATATATATATATATATATATATATATATGTAAAAATCCAAATTGATATTGGTCATTTTTTACGGAATTACTTATCTATCATGATTACTGAGAGTTACCTTCTCTTTATAATGTGTTTTCTATATTTTTTATTTTTTATTATATTATAGATGGTTTTATTTTATAATTTCCAAATAAATTTTAGGGTTTTATAAATAAAAAAACTATCTCAATTTTTTATGTATATCATTAAATAGTAATATATTGTGAATACACTTTAACATACGAGTAACCTTAGTATGCCATCATGTATTCCATGGTTAAACTATAATCAATGTATACTAGGTATATCAAGAATATTATAAATACTATTTCATATCACTATTCACATTAGACCATATATTGTACAAAGAATTAAAAGAAAATACACATGACTTCACACCATAATAAAAAATAGCCCACGTTTTTTAGTTTTACCCCACCTAGCCTATATTGTACATATTTTGAAAATACCAGGTCTTGCAAATTCAAAATATGTGTTCTTATAACTATTGCTTTTAAAAGCTATGGAGTTAATTTGTGTTCTCACAACCATTATTTTCACTCTTTCTTCTTCTCACTTTTTTTACATATGCTTCAATGGGTCATCCGCCATTACTGCTTCTCCCCCTATATCACCTTGTTGCAATGTAAAAAAGTAAAAAAATTGAAGAGTAGAAGTCAACCATTAAAGGACATTCAAAGCTTTGCATTAGAAAATAGAATTTCTTGTAATTCTTAGTTGTTTGGATTGGGTGTCATACCAATTGATTGAAAATATCAAAAGGAGTTCAATGTTTAAATTTGAAGTGATTTGGAGTAGATCTGAGCTAGATTTGAGTTAAATTTCAGAAAAATGCAAGGAAGAAGACGAAGTCAGTTTTTTATATAATTATGTATAATCTTGTATAATAGTGTATATGAGTGTATAAACACATCTTATACACTATTATACACTTTTATACACCTTTATACAAACGTTTGTAGACGAACTTCTTCCACAATTTTCAGCTGCAATTCCTGTTCAAAACCAGTCCAAATCTCCATTAAACGACTTACAAATTTTATATACAACCTCCTTATACTATTTCTAACAAGTCTAAATAACACCCACTCCAAATTTCTCACAAAATCAATTCGGAATTTAAACCCGCATATTTAAGCTTTTTAAAAATCTAATTTTTACCACCCAAATGGATTTGGTTTGTTGAACTAATATTGGGGTTACAATTACTAATTCGAAAATTAACTTAAAAGCTTGAGCAATCCTTTTAAAAAATTAAATGGTGATTTTGAGAATCTATTAGAGTTGGATGTTGAATCTTAGCCTATTATTTTTGGGCTAGTTGTTTGTAAATTGAAATATGGGCTATAAAATTGAAAAATGGGGAGCCCAATTATTCTTATGTGAAATTATCCCTATATTGTATAATATACAAAAACTATTAGAAATATCATTTCACAAGGGCATTTACATCTATACCCGCTTTTTATGTCACGTTTTAGCTTATATTTGTTTAGCAAAAAAAATTACAAGCATACCCACTTCTTGCGTAACTTCAAGCATACGGGCCTGAAGTAGCAAAAGCAATTACACAAACTTAAATATTCTAGTATATGGGCCTGAAGTAGCAAAAATTGGTTAACCAAGTGTTGGGTGAAGTTTTTGTTTGTAATTGCTGAACTTAAGCATTCAAGTAGCTGAAGTTTTGTTCTCTATTTGCTGAACTTTAATATGTTTTAGCTGAAATTTTGTTCTATATTTGCTGAACTTCAGCATGTATTAGCTTAAGCTTTATTATGCTTGTGATGAACTTCAGGGTTGAAGTTTGTTTTGTATTTGCTGAACTTCAGCATTTAGGAGTTGGAGTTTTTATTTATATTTCTGAACGTCAGCATTCTTAGAGCTGAAGTTCTAAAACAACAATGACAAGTTGTCATTAAGATCCAGTTGCTATAATGGAATTATCAGGAAATTCAGCATTAAGAAGAACTATCTTTAATTCTTTTGGGGGAATGAAATTTCTGATATACTTAACGAAAAATTCATACCTTAGTGCTAAATCACTGTGCATTAAGCATTCAATCAATAATACTTACATAGATTCTCATGTGTTTTAGAGAAGAAGAAGAAAGGAGTGCACATGTAGCAGGAAGAAGGAGGCGGCTGAAGTTATAAAAATTAGGGTATAGGTTAAATAATTTAAAAATATGGGTATAGGTTAAATAATTTTGAAAATATGGGTATAGGTTAAATAATATAAAAAATATGGGTATAGGTTAAATGGGAACGACCAAATAGAACGCCCCATACAATTTTTACCATTTAACATACTCAAATAATATATATCATGATTCAACGGTAATCATGATATACTGTATGGTATAAGACTTTCAAAATATCGTTTAACATAAATAAAGTACAGTAAAGGTCTAGATATACCCTTTTACTATAAAAAATTATTCAAATTTACCTCATGTTTTACTATCAATGTATTTGATACTGTATGCAGTAGAAATAGGAGAGGTCGATTTCGAAGACTGGATTACACTCTGAGTCCGAGTTATGGAAGGTCGAAGTAGGAATCAAGCCAGGCCCGGATAAGCGCACCTCAAGAAGCAAATCGGGGACCCGTCATGATCTGCCTCGAGGGCAGTACAATTTCGAGCAACCTTACAAGAAAGAGCGGGAATTTCTCAAGGACACATGGGTCTGGGCATAAATTATAAGATAAGATTTGCAGGATATAATGAAAGTCTGTACTAGATTGTTATACAACTGTACCAATAGAATTCTTTACCATAATTGGAAATGTACCATATTAGGATTTTCTCCTCCTATATAAAAGGGACCCCAATCATTTGTAAGGATCATCTCATTCACTACAATAGAATATTCTGCTCTGCTTTTCTTGATTACCGCGCTCAACAATTGTTCTTCAGCTTTACCGTCTTTACTTTATTGTTCATACTTAATTTCTCTTAGCTCACCTCGAGTCCCCTGCAATAATCGAGCTCGAGGTCCTTATTTTTGTAACAACACTAGTTTTGCTCATCAATTCTTCTTACTTAAACCTGATATTACTTGTATATCCACTAGTATTGGAATCAATTACATATCTGTAAAATCACAAATCATATTTAATTATTACTCATATTTTTCGAGGTAAATAGTTTGGTGCCCACCGTGGAGCTAGAGATAATAGTGATTATTTTAGTGCTAGTTTTCTAATAAAACATGCTATTCTTCACACTTTTCTTGTCAAAGATACTTTGATTTCAGGTTAAGATATGTCTAGCACACAAAATGTACTTGCTCATGATAATGAGGGACTCAAAGAAAAAAATGGTATAAGGGTTTGTGTATCACCCATAAACCTTGAGGGAGTGACAAATATGGAGCCAGTTGATATCAATTCGCATGACGCACTAAACACGGACACAGGCACAGATCCCGTAAGGAATGAACAAAGGGAAGCCTGAGCCGGAGGCAAGGAAACACGAGGAATGGAAGAAAGAGGAGTCAGCCTCCAAGTGATATTCGAGATGCTGCAAGATCAGCAAGTCATCATCGCTCAACTTTAGAGTTAGAACAGAACTCCAAACACCGTAGAACCAGTGAACGCCCGACATGCTGAACCAGCGCTTGAAAGGCCCAATGAAAGAGCCTCGGGGACTGACCCCACATTCATGAAAATGCTTGAGGAACTTACCAAAAGGATCGAGTTAGGATAAAATAAGATAGAAGACAACAATAAGAAGGTGGAAACTTATAGCTCCCGGGTAGACCAGATAACAGGAGCACCTCCAGTTTTGAAAGGTCTAGATGCCAAAATATTTATACAAAAACCTTTTCCCCCAAGTGCGGCTCTGTATGCGGTGAAATTAGAGGGCCTAATTTCTTGCTATCAAATCATTTCTGAAGGATACCTCGAGACCTTGAGGACGCGGAGTTACGACCAAGTCTTCGGGAGCTCATCGAGGCCCGACTCAAAGAAGATAAACACCGAGGCTAGAGCAAAAAGGGAACTTCCCAAGGCACACAACTAAGTCTAACAAAGCTGGCCTACACAGAACCTAAATCGAGGTATTGCGTCTCGCTATCCCATCTCCATGATAATTAATGTATGTTGTACCATAACCAGATCCACTTCATATATAAAAGGGATCCACGACACCTTGTAAGAGGCAGTTGTTGCTCCAACTACTCCATTCATGATCAATAATATCTTTCTCTCTTTTTCTTCTCTAACTTACTCATTCTTACTAGCTCAAGGCCACTCTTAGAATTTATTGTTTTGCCACTTGTTCTTTATTTTTTGCTTGTTCACCGGCTTTATCTAGGTTTATGAATTCACCCTCTATTATAGAGCGGGCAATACATGTTTGTTTGGAAGACTTCCAAGATACCGCTCCTCCACCAATAATGAATATATATCCACTTGTGAACTTGGAATCAGTTGATTCAGTGATCCAATTTTTATCACATTATCCCTCAATAATCATAGGATATTTACTGTAGTGTAAAGCAAAGTCCCGGGTATGTACTAAATACCCCAAAACTCGTTTCATGGCCATTAAATGAGATTGACCTGGATTGCTCGTATATCAAATCAATTTACTTACAGTACAAGCTATATCTGGTCATGTTGAATTCATGATGTACATTAAGCAACTCAACAAAGGAGCATAATCCAATTGTGATATGCTTTGGCCTTTGTTCTTTACTAGTGCAAGATTCACGTCAATTGGAGTCTTTCAACTTTAAAGCCCAAGTGCTTATTTTTCAAGTATTGTCTTAATATAATGAGATTAGTGTTATACCTTGATAAGCCTTATGGGTCTTAATTCCTAGAATTAAATCAGCAACTCCCAAGTCTTTTATATCAAACTTGCCAGTTAGCATACACTTAGTCGCATTTATGTTGGCAATGTCATTACTCATTATCAGCATATCATCCACATATAAGCAAACAATAACTATGTGATTTGTAACACTTACACACATTTATCATGTTCATTTATTTTAAAACTATTTGACAATATTATTTGGTCAAATTTCGCATGCCATTATTTGGGTGCTTGTTTTAGTCCGTAAAGGGACTTAACAAGTCTACATACCTTCATTTATTTACTCGGAACCACAAACCCTTCAGGTTGTTCCATGTAAATTTCTTCCTCCAGCTCTCCATTTAATAAGGTTGTCTTAATATTCATTTGATGAATTTCAAGACCATAAACTGCAGCTAACGCTACTAACGTTCATATGGATGGATGTAATTCCTGTAACTGGAGAGTATGTATGGAAATATTCAAGACTTTCTCGGTGTCTATATCCTTTGACCACAAGTCTTGCCTTAAATTTGCTAATAGTGCCATCCTCTTTTATTTTTCTCTTAAAGATCCATTTAGAACCCAACGGTTTATTTCCAGGAGGAAGATAAACCAATTCTCATGTATGGTTGTTCAGTATGGATTCTATTTCACTATTGACTGCCTTTTTCAAAAATAATAATTCCACGGAAGACATAGCTTATTTAAATGTTTGAGGCTCATTTTCCAATAAGGAAGTCACAAAATCTAGCCCAAATGAAGCAGATGTTCTTTGACGTTTACTACGTCTTGGATCCTCCTGATTAAGTCTACTTTCTTTTGTTTTTTCCCGAGGTCGTTTAGATCCTTCACCAATCGACTCACATTCCTTTTTATACGAATATATATTTTCAAAGAACTCTGCATTATGTGATTCTATAACCGTATTATTATGAATGTCGGAATTTTCTGATTTATGAACCAGAAATCGATATGCTTTACTATTAGTTGCATATCCTATGATAACACAATCAGCGATTTTCGGTCCTATTTTTATCCTTTTGGGTTTAGAAACTTGCATTTTTGCCAAACACCCCTACACTTTAAAATAATTCAAGTTGGGCTTCCTTCCTTTCTATTTTTCATATGAAATGAATTGTGTTTTGATATGGGGCACCGATTTAGTATTCGGCTAGCCGTAAGAACGGTTTCTCCCCACAAGTTCTATGGCAAACCAGAGCTTATTAATAATGTATTCATCATACTTTAATGAACTATTCTTTCTTTCTGCAATCCCATTGGCTTGGAGCGTGTAAGGGGCAGTTGTTTGATGAATAATATCATATTCTAAACATATTTGTTCAAAAGGAGGCTCATATTCATCACCCATATCACTTCTTATCATTTTGATTTTCTTGCTAAGTTGCGTTTCAACTTCATTTTTGTATTGCTTGAATGCGTCTATTGCTTCATCTTTACTATTAAGTAAGTTAACAAAGCAATATCGAGTACTATCATCAATAAATGTTATGAAATACTTCTTTCCATCACGAGATGGTATTGACTTCATGTCACAAATATCTGTGTGAATTTAGTCTAAAGGATTTGATTTCTTTTTAACTGACTTGTAAGGATGTTCACATACTTAGATTCCACTCGTACTTGACATTTTGATTTGTCACATTCAAACTTAGGCAATACTTCCAAATTAATCATTTTTCGCAAGGTTTTATAATTGACATGACCCAAATGTATATGCCATAATTCACTTGACTCAAGTAAGTAAGATGAAGCTAAAATTTTATTATTATTTTCAACAACCATTATATTTAGATTGAAAAGGCCCTCGGTGAGGTAACCTTTTCCTACAAACATCTCGTTCTTACTTATTACAACCTTATTGGATACAAATACATATTTTAAACCATTCTTAACAAGAAGTCCAACATAGACTTAATTCTTCCTAATCTCGGGAACATGAATGACGTTGTTCAAAGTCACCATTTTACCGAAAGTCATTTTGAGAAGTATCTTCCCACATCCTTCAATCTTGGCCTTTGCAGCATTTCCCATAGAAAGCGTCTCATCGGGTCCAACAGGAGCATAAGTAGAAAAAGCTTCTCTAACAACACAAACATGGCGAGTGGCTCCAGAATCAATCCACCACTCTTTAGGATTGCCCACCAAGTTGCATTCGGAAAGCATGGCACATAAGCCATCAGCATCATCATGCTTTTCAACCGTGTTTGTTTTACCCTTCTTCTTGTCTTTCTTCGGATCACGACACTCCATAGATTTGTGTCCGTCTTTTCCACAATTGTAGAAATTTCCACTGAATCGCTTCTTGCTTGGGTTGTATTTCGGTCCAGAAGCCTGCTTCCTCTTTCTGTTCTATTCAATAATATTTGCTTCCATTATTGTTAAGTTTCCACAGCCTCTCTTGTTAGGAGCTTTATTGTCCTCTTCATTCTCAACCGAACAACAAGATCTTCAAGGGACATCTCCTTGCGTTTGTGTTTCAAATAATTTTGAAGTCCACAACAGAGGCAACTTCTCAATCATCGCTGCTACTTGGAATACTTCATTGATAGCAAGACCCTCAATGTTAGTAAACATAATAAAATTAATACTACCAACACTAGTATTAATTTTACTAATACCTTCAGTAAGGAGATCGTGAATAATTACTTGCAATTCCTAGACTTGGGTAATAACATACTTGCTATCTACCGTTTTATAGTCCAAAAACTTTACAGCAATGAAGTTCTTCAACCCGACATCTTCAGTTTGTATTTTTTTTCAAGCGTAATCCACAGTTCTTTTGACGTTTTCACACCACTGTAGGTGTTATACAAAGCAACCTCCAGCTCGCTTAGAATATAATTCTTGCACAAAAAAACTGAATGCTTCCACGCCTTAATCACGAGAAAGCGTTCAGTCTTTGAGTTTCATCGGACATCACAGGAACATCTTCCTTGATGAACTTATGGAGACTTAGAGTAGTCAAGTAGAAGAACATCTTTTGCTGCCAGCGCTTGAAATCAATCCTGAAAAAAATTTCGGGTTTCTCCGCTTGTGCCAATGATGCGGTGTTGTTCGACTCGTTGGGACATTGGCCGTCACTAGTGGAACAGCTTGGTTCACATTATCATTAGTCATTTCTATAAAAGAATGGCAAAAACATTAAAATCACGTAGATTTTAATCTTCAATAGAGTACAAAACCACAAAATTCTTACTCTCCAGAAAAAGTGAGTGCAAATACAGAAAATATATTAAATTCCTTAAGCTTGTTAGTAAACTGTATTTGTAAAATAATTCTGGAAAACAAAAATGAACATAAACAGAAATAAAATTATGTTCCGAGCCCACTGAATTCACAATGTTTCCTTAATGAATTTAATCATCTCCTAGTACCCCAAGGTTGTGGATTATTTCCTTGCAGGATAGAACAAATTATACACTGGTGCAGTGGTACTTCAAACCCCAGTGTTTCAGCGAACACAAAGTTCGGCAGCGAATCACATTTACTGTTGCTTTGTTTGATGTTAAAAGTACATAGAATAAAGAGGAGAAATTCAGAAAATCGTATGAAAATTCTGAGCAAAATAGTCTTATATTTATAGCCAAAGTTGGGCTGAAATCGGAAAAGGTGCAACTCTTCAGAATGGTTGTTTATGCAAAACGGCCACATCATAAAATGCCATAACATAAATGGTTATTTACTCAACAATAAAGAGGGAAAATTGAAGAGGGTAGTTTAATTTTCAGTTACACAAATGAAAAACAAATTGGATTTAATATTAATATTTATATTCTGTTATTAAAATAAATATTTAATAATATTTCTGTTAATATTTTACTATTAACAAATAAATTTGGTCCAAAAAATTAATCAATAAATCGTTTGACCAAATCTGAAGCCGAAACCGAAGCCGAGCCGAGCCGAGCGACGACGACGGCAGCATGAGGCCTGCCTTCTTCTCAACTTTTTAAGAGCTAGAAGAAGAGCAATTGCTTATATACCCAGAAAAAACCCCTTCCTTTTCCAATATGTGACAACGTCCCTTTGCCAAGGGGGAAACTTAAGATTTAACTTAAAAAAATTATTTCCCTCCATTTCTCGTTCACCCTATTCTAAGCGTATCATATACTTAAATTCCCAATATTAGTTTGGAAGAATGAATTCCATTGTTGAAGTTGTAAGTTAAAAGAGTTGTTCAAGTTTTACTTTTATGTGTTTGACCCCGGATCGGAGTTTTATGGCTCTGTTAGGCCCGGATGGTGATTTTGGACTTGAGAGTATGCCCGGATTTGCATTTGGATATTTCTAGAAGGTTTCGGCATATTTTGGCAAAAATTGGAAAGTTGGAGATTTGGAAGGATGAGAGGTTTGACCGAGAATTGACTTTGTTGATATCGGGTTCGGATTTTGATTCCAGGAGTTGGTATAGCTCCGCTGTGTCATTTGAAACTTAATGCAATCTGACATAATTCCGGGTTGATTTGATATGATTCGGTAAGAGTTATAGAAGTTGAAATTTCATAAGATCGTTAAGCTAGATACAATCCTAACAGTGTAGCATCCCTTCCTGCTACTATGTGTTGGAGGTCCTGGTACCAAGATTTGGTGTATCGATTCATCTCGCCGTGCAGCCAAACAGCCACGAGGAGTTCTGTTCCTACCCTGACCTGCGCTTTTGCAGCCCTACACACAATGGTCTGATTTATTACCCAAAATATCTGTTTGTCGAATAGTTTAGGCTTGCAGATATTTCAATTCTAACCGTCTAATGATGACTTACACCAACTTGGTAAGGAGACTTGACCATTTGCAGACATCAATTTGTCTTTTCACCATTCATTTAGTATTCTATATACACTTCAGGGCGGAATGAGATCTGAGGTGTGTGGAAACTAGAGTTCATAACCAGATAATGTATAGTCAAGAATCCTTCCTTTCAAGACATGTAGTCCTATCTGTGTTATAACCCTAAGAGTTGACACTGTCAATACTTTCTTATCATAGAGATCCCATTATTCTGATTTGAAATGATGTTCTGGTCTCAACTCCCTGGTGTGACTGCTAGTATTGTTCTTTCAGATGGTATTAACATGCCATCCGAAACCATAGCAAGCTAACTAAGCAGTAGGGAGAAATTTGGGCTCAGCTTATCTTCTCTGAAAAACTCACATGGTTAATTCTGTATAGCAGCATATCAACCGGGACATAGCGCCCCAATTTGGCAAGGAAATGCCAAGTTCTGTTACTTAAAAGGAAATAAAACAGCCAATGTCTATGTAGATGTATGATATTTGAGAAATTGCACTTATGTAGAGCAAACTTGTCAGCTCAAGGCAAAAATGTGGAGATATGCTGAGAAATCTCAAAGTTTGTGATCCATACAAACAAATAATATTATAATTAAGAAAAGCTGTGCTCTGCCAAATTTTGAGTCCAGATTAATTTCCCTTGTTGAGCAGAGATTGTTGACACATTCTGATAAAAGTTATTATGGACCTTGGAGACGAGTCTTGATTATTAGGGATGCATGCCTACTTCATTGTCTAGCTGTTATTCGGCGAAGTTCAGATTGAGGCTTAGCGATTTCAACAAATATTACCCTGCCATCCAGAAACTGAAAAGAGCAGTTTGTTAGGATATACTCAACAAACAATAATGACAAACACAAGGAAGGTAGAATCGCAAATGAGGATACAAGTGCATTTGCCTTTAGGATAAAGAACTTAGCTTTATTCTAAAAAGAAACTATCACTGATGCTATTTTATTGAAAACTAATCCATACAGTAACATGTGACATAAGCTGACTTGCTTCACTGATGACCAGGAGCTGATCTTCCACGCACATAGAGGAAAAGTCCCCTTCAATAACGAATCCCTAATCTTTTATCACAACTTTATTTACTTTTACGCCATATTTTCCAACTTGTACATAGAAAATATTTCACTGACAGCAAACTCGCCAAAAAGACCTCTATCTGCTAATGTAGATGTAGGATTGTTATCTATTTTGAAGAACTTAATAGTGTTCATTTATCAATCTATCAAACAATAAATGACGGGAAGCCAGATGAAAATTCACTAAACCCGCACCAAGATCCGTATCTAATGTCTGAACTTGTCAGGCATCCACTTGACAAATAAACTCACCAACCTTATTTTTTGTTTACTGTGTAATCCCCATTAGACATCTATTTTTGACCCCAAAAAGATGTGGGACTATGTACCGTAGTTGTAAGGGAAAATACATAAGTTGCACCTAGTGGCGGATCTAGGATATTAGGGTTCTGGGTGCTTAATTTTTTTTTTTTATATAAAGTTACTACATACAACTATTTCAATACGCCAGTGAAAAAAGTTAACGAAAAAACTCATACAAAAAAAAAGAAGGAAGAAAGAAAGTAACCTTGAATATAAGAAAAAGAAACAGATTGAAAGTGTTGTTGCTGAGAATCGAACTCTCGCCCTAAATTTTTTTATTTTGAGATTGTTGTGAATGACCGGAGAGTTTGCTAATTATTTCGTGTACTTTGTTCTTGGTTTTTTCCTTCTATGCATTCCTAAAAAGCAAAAACTCAAGAAGGATTAATTTTAAAGTTTTCTGGAAACAATGCCTTTCTTATTCGTAAATATAATTAATATAATAAAGCATAAAGGTGAAAGGAAGTAGGAAAAGGAGGGAAAAAGGGGCTAAAAAGGAAAATTTAGTTCAAAAGCAAGGAAAAGCTAAAAAGAGTGGCGGACAATCCTAAAGGGAATAGGAAAAATTAAAAACTTTTTCACAAAAGACAAAAAGGTACCTAAAGGAAATAGGAAAAATGACAAAAGAAAAGGTCAAAGTATAAAAAGAAAAAAAAATAGTATAGAATATTGAGAGAGTGAGACTCAAGAAGTTAGAGCAGGATTTGCGAAAAGCTGTTCAGTTGGGAATCGAACTCGTGTTGCATAAAAATACGCTCCCTAAATTCAGTGTTGAACCAGAGCACCCGTGGACCTTTTTGGTTAATGGGTGCTTACTAATTCAATATATTACTTTCCTCTGTTTTTTTATATAGCCGTACATAGTTTACGCGGGGTCAATGGATGCTTCAGCACCCGGCACGGACTACGTAGATCCGCCCTTGATTCACCTTGAAGTTGTCTCAAAAAGTCAGTTACAGACTTAAATTTTGAGGGCAATTTTTTACCCCCTATTCTTGTTTGAAGTGGATCTAACACCCCCTTGAAAAGCAATGCCTAGATTTTAAAAGGCCAGTGTGTTACGCATGCACAAACGTAATTTTCTCTTTCACTATTTTTTTCTTCTTCTCGCACTTTTTCAGAAAATCTTGTAGGATTACTATTTTTTTCTATTTCAATTGAAACCTACAAAACTTTCAAAAAGATTATCTGTTTATCACTCTGTTAATTACTCACACAGTGGGCTTTGATTTGTTTTGAGTTCTTGCTTCAGTAAAATGCAAACGGCAGTTTGGCGACGTTTAAGAGGGAAGGACACCAGCGGAAGGTGGAAGATGGTGAAGGGGACGGAGGAGGAGATGATGTTTGATGACGAAAGAAGGCAATGCAGCAAAAATGAATAGGAGCTAAAGGGCCTCAGGAGTTCTTCTTCACTGGAAAAAATAAGGTCGCTGGAGTTCGATTTTCTGGCCAGTGGACACTCCATAAAGCTAGTGAAGAAAATCACGCAATTATTCTGTTTCAGGACTTGGGGGCAATTATCTTAGGCTGATTTTCATCTTGAACCATACAAACCAAAAAAAATCATATACATCAAGCACATTCCTCAAATACACAGAAAAAGCTTCTTTAAGAAAATTACACACACAGAGTTTCAATGAAAATTTCCAGCTCATAAATCTTACGCTCCATCAGCTCTTTATACATATAAATAATAACTTTGGGACTTGCAAAAAGAGATGCATTGTTCAAAAAAAAAAGATTGAAACTGTGAAGAGAAAAATATATTATTGATTAATTAAAACAATGATACACTGAGCCCTATATATATACACAATACATGTCCTACTCCTAATACATATAGGATTAGGGTTATATACTACTATTTACACAATGAAACGAACACTCCCCTCAAGCTGGTGCATATAAATCATATGTACCGAGCTTGTTACATATATAACTAATACGAGGACTAGTGACGGACTTGGAGAAAATATCAGCAAGCTGATCATTTGACACTACAAATTTTGTAGCAATATCTCCTAAGAGTATCTTTTCTCTAACAAAGTAACAGTCAATCTCGATGTGTTTTGTTCTTTCGTGTAACACTGGATTTGACGCAATATGAAGAGCAGCTTGATTATCACACACAAGTCCCATCTGACTAATCTCACCAAATTTCAGCTCCTTGAGCAACTGTTTGATCCAAATTAGCTCACACGTAACCATAGTCATTGCTCGATACTCTACTTCTGCACTAGACCGAGCAACTACATTTTGTTTCTTGCTCTTCCAAAACACCAAATTTTCTCCTACTAAGACACAATATCCAGACGTAGAATGTCTATCAGAAGGTGATCCTGCCCATTCAGCATCTAAGTATCCAACGATCTGCTCATGGCCTCGATCTTCAAACAATAAGCCTTTGCTTAGAGCTGATTTTATATACTGAAAAATGCGAACAACTGCATCCCAATGACTATCACACAGAGAATCCACAAAATTAACTCACAACACTCACAGGAAAGCAAATGTCAGGTCTAGCCACTGTGAGGTAATTTACCAACCAACCACCTATATCTTGCAGGATCGCTACCCTATCCTGGCAGAAGTTTAGAATTCGGATCCATCGGAGTGTCAACATGTCTACAACCTGTCATTCTTGTTTCCTCGAGAATATCTAAGGCATACTTCCATTGTGAGATCACAATACCCGAGCTAGACTGAGCGACCTCAATACCCAGAAAATACTTTAATCTGCCCAGATCCTCAGTCTGAAAGTGCTGAAAGAGATGTTGCTTCAACTTACTAATAACATCCTGATCATTGACGGTAATAACAATATTGTCAACATAAACGACCAGATAAATACAGAGATTTGAAGCAGAATGTCGATAAAATACAGAGTGATCAGCTTCACTACGAGTCATGCCAAACTCCCGAATAACTGTGCTGAACTTGCCAAACCAAGCTCGAGGAGACTGCTTTAGACATCGACGCAACCGACATACAAGGCCATAACAAAACCAGGTGGTTGCTCCATATAAACCTCATCCTCAAGGTCACCGTGAAGAAAAGCATTCTTAAAGTCCAACTGATAGAGAGACCAATGGCGAACAGCAGCCATAGATAGAAAAAGGTGGACTGATGCAATTTTAGCCACGGGAGAGAAAGTATCACTGTAATCAAGTCCAAATATCTGAGTATATCCTTTGGCAATAAGACGAGCCTTAAGTCGATCAACCTGGCCATCTTGACCAACTTTGACTGCATACACCCAACGACAACCAACAGTTGATTTAACTGAAGGAAGAGGAACAAGCTCCCAAGTATAGCCTGTCGTCGTCCAGGATGCGACAGTGCTTCACCTGTAGATATAGGAATGGAAACAGAGGACAAAGATGACACAAATACACAATGGGATGATGAGAGACAATGGTAACTTAAACAGATATAATAAGGATGACGATTAACTGTGGATTGTATACCTTTTCGTAGTGCAATCGGTTGATTAAGAGGAGACAAGTCTACAGGATTAGCAGGGTCGGGTACAGAACGTGAGCTAGTTAGGCCTGATACTGGGGGCGGACGATGATGATAAGTCAGGAGTGGTGGAGTTGTAGAACGTTGAACTCGACTAGGTGGTGGCACTAGAGCTAGAGTTGGTGGAATTGGACTAGGTGGTGGCACTGGACTCGGTGGTGATACTGGAGCTATAGGTGGTGGCACTGGAACTGGAACTGTAGGTGGTGGAGCTATGGAGGAAGATGAATGGGAGATAGGGACTGAATCTCCAAAAGAAGGAACGGGTAGCACCTCAGAAATATCTAAGTAATTAAATGGACCTGTGAAGTATGATTGGGTTTCAAAGAAGGTAACATCAGCAGACATAAGAAATCAATGAAGGTTGGGAGAATAACATCGATATCCCTTTTGCGTTCTTGAGTAACCCAGAAATATGCACTTAAGAGCACGACGAACTAACTTATCTTTTCCTGGAGTAAGGTCATGAACAAAACACGTACTCCCAAAGACACGAGGTGAAAGAGAGAACAAAGGTAAGTGGGCAAACAGGACAGAGAATGGAACTTGATTTTGGATAGCTGAAGATGGCATATGATTAATAAGATAATAAGATGTAAGAACTGCATCCCCAAAAAGCGCAGCGGAACATGAGATTGTATGAGTATGGTACGAGCAGTTTCAATAAGATGCCTATTCTTTCTTTCAGCTACCCCATTTAGTTGAAATGTGTACGGACAAGATGTTTAATGAATAATCCCATGGGAGTTCATAAATTGCTGAAACGGGGAAGACAAATACTCTTGGGCATTATCATTACGAAATGTGCGGATAGAAACCCCAAATTGATTTTGAATTTCAGCATAGAAGGTCTGGAAAATAGAAAACAACTCAGATCGGTTTTTCATCAAAAATATCCAAGTGCACCTGGAATAATCAACAATGACACCGACAAAATAGCGGAATCCTAAGGTAGAGCTAACCTGACTAGGACCCCAAACATCTAAATAGACTAAAGTAAAAGGTGACTCGGCTCGATTGTCAAGACGACGTGGGAAATGAGAGCGGGTATGCTTACCGAGCTGACGCAACTCACACTCTAGAGTGGACAAGTGAAATAAACCAGGTACCATTTTCTGAAATTTTGACAAACTGGGATGTCCTAACTGTTTATGTAATAAATCTGGTGAATCAATAACGGGAGAAGTTATCGGAGGAAGACAAGATGCGAGTCCGTGTGATTTTGCAAGTATAAGGTAGTAAAATCCATCTGATTCACGTCTGGTACCAATGATCCGCCTTGTGTTGCATTCCTTTATAAAAATAAGGTCATCAAGAAATAGAACAGTAGATTTAAGTGATTTGGCTAAGCGACTTACGGCTATGAGATTAAAAGGACTATCAGGAACATAAAGAACTTAGTCTAAGGGTAAATAAGGAAGTGGAGTTGCTTGACCTATTCTAGTTGCCATGGCTTGAGACCCATTGGCCACTGTGACTGTTGGAAGAGATTGTGAATATGAAATACTAGTGAAAAGAGATTTGTTACCGGAAATATGATTAGATGCACTTGAATCAATGACCCAAAACTCAGAAGGTGGAGATTGGGAGACACCATTCATGCTACTATTTGTTGGAACGACGGAGGTTAATCCTGAAGATGTCTGTTTACGTGTTTTGTACTGAAGGAACTCAATATAATCCGGTAAAGAAACCATCTGGATTGGATTTATTGCATTTAATCCAACGGATTGTGAGTTAAAGGCTTCATGTACGAATTCCATTACAATATCGTGCCGGAAAAAGAAAAAAGTTGTTGGGGATCACTGTTCACACTGGAAAAATCATTGTAGCTCGCCGGAAAATACCAAAGTGGTCGGAATTGAAAAATAAAATTATGGATAGGATCGGAATTGGAGCGCGATCCAACTGTTTTGAAGGAACAAAGCCAAATTCTGGCCGGAAGGTGTCTCACGCGCCGGCGCGTGGGTGTCACGCACTCGCCGGAAAATTCCTTCTATCGACGCGTGTGGGCGCGTGGCAGCTTTTCTGCTGGAGAAATTTCAGTGGTTTAGTCGCCGGAAGCTGATCTATCTCGTGGTGGTGTTGGTTTCTGCACAACACCAACGGATATCATTTTTTCTTGCGGACAGTGCTGTTTTGCCGGAAAAAAAGGTTTTTTTTCTTCTTCCTGGAGTCGATGGAATTTACGCACAACGATAAATACCTCACGATAGCTCTGATACCATGTGAGAATGCACGGCAGAAAAATATATTATTGATTAATTAAGACAATGATACACTGAGTCCTATATATATACACAATAAATGTCCTACTCCTAATACATATGGGATTAGGGTTATATAATACTATTTACACAATGAAACTAACAGAAATTTTGTGAGGGAAAGTGTCCGGAAACAAAGAAGAAAAGGAAACCCAGTGCACAAGGCATCTCACACTCACATAGGGAACATGGCATCCGGGGGGGGGGGGGTCAAACTTATTTCTATCCCACTTGTCATATTTTCAATAGTCCTAGTTGCCAGAGAAGTTTATCATTTAGGCGTACTTATAGCTTTTCACGTGCCTGATGTGGGTGAAAATCACATTTTTTCACGTGCCTGATGTGGGTGAAAATCACATTTTTTCGCGTGTCAACACTTAAGAGGGTCATAGTTCCACTTCAAACAAGAAAAGGGAGGTAAAAGGTCGCCCACAAAGTTTAAGTGTATAATTGACTTTTTGGGATAACTTCAAGGTGCAACTTATGCATTTTCCCAAGTTTTAATCCAAGCTTGTGTCTCATAAGTTATGCCCTTGTTCAAAGGCTAAATATCATGTGTGTGAAAGAGCATCAAAAAGGACTTGCACAAAGTAGTAGACTATTTGTGACTGACAACAACTTGTTTGGGATTTTGGCATAGTAGTAGTTTTGTTGTAGTGTGTTTGAGGGCAGGGGAAGATCTACGTAGTCCGTGCCGGGTGCTAAAGCACCCATTGACCCCGGTGTGAACTATGTACGGCTATATTAAAAAACAGAGGAAAGTAATATATTGAATTAGTAAGCACCCATTAACCAAAAAGGCCCATGGGTGCTCTGGTTCAAAGCTGAATTTAGGGAGCGTATTTTTACGCAACACGAGTTCGTCAGCTTTTCGCAAGGTCTGCTCTAACTTCTTGAGTCTGACTCTCTCAATATTCTATACTATTTCTTTCCTTTTTATACTTTGACCTTTTCTTTTGTCATTTTTCCTATTTCCTTTAGGTACCTTTGTCTTTTGTGAAAAAGTTTTTAATTTTTCTTATTCCCTTTAGGATTGTCCGCCACTTTTTTTAGCTTTTCCTTGCTTTTGAACTAAATTTTCCTTTTTAGCCCTTTTTTCCCCTCCTTTTCCTATTTCCTTTCACCTTTATGCTTTATTATATTAATGATATTTACGAATAAGAAAGGCATTATTTCCAGAAAACTTTAAAATTAATCCTTCTTGAGTTTTTGCTTTTTAGGAACGCAGAGAAGGAAAAAACGAAGAACAAAGTACACGAAATAATTAGCAAACTCTCCGGTCATTCACAACAATCTCAAAATCAGAAAATTTAGGGCGGGAGTTTAATTCTCAGCAACAACACTTTCAACTAGTTTTTTTTTCTTATATTCAAGGTTACTTTCTTCCTTCTTCTTCTTCTTTTTTTTTTTTGTATGAGTTTTTTCGTTAACTTTTTTCACTGTCGTATTGAAATAGTTGTGTGTAGTAACTTTATATCAAAAAAAAAATAAGCACCCAGGAACCTAATATCCTAGATCCGCCACTGTTTGAGGGCCATAAGTCTTTTTAAGGTTGCACTATCTTAGAATGGTTTTCCGTGTTTGAGAACTTGGAGATCAAAAGAATGTTCTATGACAATGATTTGTTACCTTTGACAATAAAAATGATAGGAATAATTAGGAAAAGGTCCACATTTGTCCCTGAACTATGCAAAATAGTCTAGATTTATCCTTAGTTAATAGTTCGGGTCAAATATAACCCCTGCCTCCACCAAAATGGGCCAAATTTTCCTCTTGGTCCAAATGGTAAATCATTATAATCTCTAATGACATACTTTATCTCCTAATACTGCCACATGGCTCAATTAAAAGTCACCCTTTTTTTACCAGCCCCTTCCCCGTATATCCATCCTTGTTTGACCCAATTTAATTTTGTAAAAAGTCAAATTGATGCTAAAACCTTACCTCAATTTCAAAAGAAAGACAAATGAGTGCAACATCAAATACTACAACAACAACAACTCAGTATAATCCCATAAGTGGGATCTGGGGATGGTAGAGCGTACGCAGACCTTACCCCTGCCTTTTAAAGGCAGGGAGGATGTTTCTGGAAGACTCTCGGCTCAGGAAGGAAAAATGAGAGGGGCAATAACAAACAAGCCGATCTAACAACAGAAACGAAAATACAAAACTAACAGTAGGTAATTCAATCAGAAAACCGAAACAAAGACAACAAGTAGTAACAGAATTCTAGGGATACGAAAAAACATGAAAAACGCCAAGTGGTGTATCAAAGCTACTGTTACAAACAAGGACAACACTCGCTACCTAACCCTTAACCTTTATTCTCAACCTCCACCCTTTCCTATCCATGGTCATCTCCCTAATAAGCTGGAGTAACGTTATATCTTGTCTCATCACCTCTTCCCAATAGTTCTTCAGCCTGCCTCCACCTCTTCGTTGGCCATCCAATGTCAATCTCTCATACCTCCTCACCGGAGCATCAATGTCTCTCATTTTGACATGCCCGAACCATCTAAGTCTCGCCACATCTTGTCCTCCACATGGGTCACACCCACCTTGTCCCTAATAACTTCATTTCTAATTTTATCTAACCTGGTATGCCCGCACATCCACCTCAACATCCTCATATCAATCACCTTCATCTTATGGACATGAGAGTTCTTGACTGGCTAACACTCCGCCCCATGCAGTATAGTCGACCTAACCACCGCTCTATATAACTTACCTTTAAGTTTTAATGGCACATTCAGAGTGCAACATCAAATGTTTTCCATAAATTTACTACTACTTAGTTTCAATGAACCTTTGCTGTATTTCCAAAGCAAGACAAGGTGGTACAAGACAATACCATTAGTTACTTATGAGTTTTCCATTCAGGCATCCTGTGGGCAGACGCCGACGCGCATAAGCTTTGTTTTTCTTAACATGATTCATTTGACGACTTAGAAAAGATTTTACACTATATGCCAATAGATTCTTTTGAGCCGAAGGTCTATCGGAAACAGTCTCTTCACCTTCCCAAGGTAGGGGTAAAGTCTCCCCAAACCCCACTTGTGGATTATACTGGGTTTTTTGTTATTGTTGTTGTTGTATGACAATATATTCTTTAGTGAACAAGATCTTCTATGACAGAGTTACATTCTATTTAGGTAAGGATGAATGCTGGTTTAGGACTACCTTGCCATGCATTCCCTCAATTGCTTTCTGTGATTCCTCCTCCGTAGCATAACGAAGGAAAGCAAATCCTCTTGGTCTGTTGGCAATTTTGTCCATCACCAAATTCACTGCAAATAGGTATGTTTTAGGAATTTTAATAAGCTAATATGCTAATTGCAAGTTTTACTCTATTGCGAGTGTTCAACTGTGGTTAACGTTTACCAACTTCATTGTACGGTACAATTGAGTTGGCACAGAGTACAACAGCAACAATTGTCATATGAGTGCTCGCAATTTCATAGGTACAACAAAGTCAGCACATAGTAGAATACGAGAGCAATTTCATTGCAAGGTACAGCAAAGTAAGCAGACGGTACAACAGCAAGAGTTGGTATATGATGAGTGCTAACTTGGAATAAAAAATAATGGATATTTTCACCTTCCACGAGCTCCCCGAAGTCGTTGAAGGAATTTTTTAAGCTCTCTTCAGTTGTACGAAATGAGAGTCCTACAAAATGAATATATTTCAACAAAAAAATAAATATTGAACAAAAAAACATACAGTAAAAGAGAACTGACCACTGACAAAGAGTTTGGTAGAGGGATTGAAGTTGAAGCCAGTTCTTGAGGAAGAAGACTGAGGATAACAAGATACAATTTGGAAATAACGAGTTGGGGGCTGAATTGATAACGAAGAAGAAGAAGAAGAGAAATGTTGACTGTGAATTATTGGACGACAAGGAAAAACATATTTTGATACTTTTCTAATGGAAGACGAGAGTGGTAGCGGTGCATACACATTGAACACTGCCACCATTTTTCTCAAACAACGAAAATGGATAATGGTTCACCGAATTCACTTACTACCGTAATACGAGTCACCGAAAATAGTGTCATCAAATAGTTTTACTAGGATGTACTTACTAATTATATCTATCTCTATTTATATTTATATTTTATCTATCGAAGCCCCCTTTAAAAAAATATTTTTACTCTTTAAACTAAATTTCACATGGAACAAAATTATAATTATGTTATTTTTCTTCGATTTAGAATGTTAAAATTAACTAAATATTTGATTAATTAGTTTTTTTTTAAAATCTATGTAACTTTTCCTAATATTTAGGAATGCAAAATATAGTAAGATTTTACCTAAATAAATCTTTCATTATTTAACTCACAATTAATTTGATTTGTAATTTGTTTGGTTTCTTTGTAATTTGTTTAGGTTTGGATTTATTTTACCAGAAAATAAAAATTTCGGTCAAACCATAATTTTAGAAGAACGCGAGTTAATGATAATCGAATAAAGAAATAATGGTATAATAAGAAAAGAAAATTAGATTGAGAAAGTAACAAAGTAGGCATATTTTATGCAATGTAAATAAGTATATTTCAGCAATAATCAGTGAGTCCAATAAAAATGATATTTCCTTCCTTTTATAGTTATTTCTAAGTACTACGTGTTATTTCTCCTTACAATACAGCCATTATGATCAATTAATGACATTAATGTAACGTTATAACTAGGGGTGTTCATAAAAATCTGAAAAACCGAACCAAACCGAAAACCAAACCAAACAGACCAAAAAATTGATACTTTTTTCTTTGGTTTGGTTTTGGTTTTAGTAAAAAAAATCGAACCAAACCGAATATAGGAGTATATATATATATATATATATATATATATATATATATATATATATATATATATATATATATATATATATATACACTTTTATACAAAGTTTCAAAATTTTATAATAAATGGTAATCGATTGCACTTTTAGTACAGTTCTTTAACTTTACATTCTAGTTTGATTGATAGTTTTCTTTTATCAAGTATAAGAATCTATTTCAAGTTAAAAATAATATATTCTTAATTGAGTCCTTAAATTATTCATCACTATTTGATTCAATTATCATCAATATATCTTGGTAAATAATAGATTTTTCAAAGGGCAATTGATTTGATAGTGTTACGTTAAAATGTGGTCGCTGAAATATGTGTTTGGTAGTGTACGTCTTATATTTAAGAAAAAGACCGACAAATAACTAAAATAACCAAAAATACGATATAAACCGAATCGAGAAAAAACTTGACTTAATTGGTTAGGTTTGGTTCTAATATTTGAAAAACCGACTTACTTGGTTTGGTTTCTTTTTAGGGAAAAACCGATCTAAACCGAACCATGAACACCACTAGTTATAACAAACAATTGTAACTGTTTCATGAAGATTCTATAACGTCTCCTCTCATTGATGCTCATTAATTGCAAATAATACGTATATGTACTTTTTTTGCTAACTATGTTACTTCTTCCAATGTCTCTTCAAATTACCAAAAAATATGAGTAACTGTCTCTTTCTTACTTTATGGTATTCTTAGCCGTACATATTAAGGCTCACAACTCTTTGAATCTATCTGCTAGTTGTCACACTGATTAATCCATGTATCTTGACATGTCGTCACATAATTAAAATCAAACATTAACTTGATTTTTTTCAATACAGATAGTCCTCCCACTTGCCATTTATTCAACAATAGAATATTTGGGAAGTGGATCTCAATAAAGTAAATTTTTGCCACCATTATACCTTCTCTAGAACTGACGCTTCGCATGTCACTTCCATTTAATGCTCATGACATGTGGCGTCTTTTGATTGGTTCTGTAATCCATCAGCGTCTTTTAGGGATTTTTTGCTGCTACATTAATCATGACGTGACATTTTCATTATGACGTTCCCGTCATTACCTTTTTTGTTTGACGGTTGCTTCTGAGTATAAATATATCCTTTGTCTTTTCTTTCATAAAAAAGTTTTCCATTTTTGACTTATTCAATCTTCCTTTATTCTCTGTATAGCTATGTCTTCTTCAAATCCTGATCCTCATAAAGTTTTCATTGTAGATGAACTTCCTCTTGATCCAACTAGGAGCAGGAGAGGAGGTAGGTTACGTAGTTTAGGATCAACATCCATTCAAGGTTCTCCATTATCTTTACCTAGTTCTACTCCTCATTCTTCTTCTAGAACTAGGGGTTCTCTTTCACCTAGATCTTATGCCAGAAGTAGGGACTCTAATGAACCATTTAGTGAATCCAGAGTAGACGAAATTATCCCCTCTTAACTTTCTTTTTATATTGATAGAGAATCAATTAGGAATCAAGTTTATTCTATGTCCTTTCTTGACCGTGCTGATGTTTACCCTTCTCAGATGCGAAACTTGTCGTCGCAACAACAACTCTGTAGATGCGGTCCCGGTGCATGTGACTACTTTCCGCAAATGTGATATCGCATATGCATACAGTGTTCGGCAGGTGCAGAATCCCGAAGGATTTTGCATTTTTGTTACCTTTTTGCTCAATTCTACTTCAATTGAATTCAAAATTGTTCATGGTATCACATACCTTAAAATCTAGCAATGCACACCGTAAATTACCTTATTTTATAATTAAAGGACACAAAAACTAAAGAAAAAAGACTAGAATAAATGGTAAAATTACCACTTACCATTGTTACACATTATGTCTCTTATTGTTGAGTTATTCTTATTTAAAATTATTGTTACATGTTATCTATCCTATTGTTGAATTATTCTTATTTGAAGCCATTATTACTTGTTATGTCCTTCATTGTGAGCTCGTTCTCCCGCTCATTGTGCTTTTATAATTTTTTTGTTGATTTGCTTGTCGTACTTCCGAGTTAGTGTTGTTGAGTCGAGGGCTATGCGTGGTTGTGGTATTGAAACTATTTTTACGGGAGTGTGGTAGAATATAGGCACATGTGGTGTGAGTTATTATATTGTTTTATGTTTTTGGCACACGTGGTATTGTTGAGAGGATTTTCGGGGTGTTCAAATATTGTTTGAACGTGAGTTGTCTGTGCTATTATTATTATTATTGATATTTGCACATGCGTCGTGACATGATGGGATATATTTGTGGGTTTGTGCATGTGGCGAGACAATGTGAGAATATTATAATATGCGTGTGACGAGATAGGACGAGCATTTATTTTATTCTTTCACACACGACGAAACAGGGAAGGCTATGTCGGGGTTGATTTGTAATTACCTGAGATGGCTTGGTGGCATTGTTATTGATGATATTTGTGTAGTGGTGTGCCTACCTTATGTGAATCATGCATATTGAGGTTTTGTTGTATTGTTTCCCATGTTCCATTCGTTGTCTTTGATCTTACTTGTTGAATCGAGATGTGATAAAATACTTGCACAAGCATACACCGTAATTAGTCACTCATATCAGTGTAAGAAGATGAACCTGGAGTTTATTGATTATTTACATGCATTATTGTATGTCTGCCTATTGTGTGTGAGTTGACCGTGCAAATATGATATATTTCTACTATTAACACATGAATAATCCGTACGGTTATGAGGTATTGTTACTACTAGCACATGAATTTTCCATGCGGATATGAGATATTGTCATTCTCTTAGCACGTGATTTATCCGTGCAGATATGAGGTATTAATGGTATTGGCACGTGAGTTGACCGTGCAATAAGTGAGTTGTCCGTGCGGATGTGATTTGTAATGTGGGCACAAGATGCCAAGTTATTAAGGTTCGTGATTTGAGACTCGTGATTGTGATTATGAGCGTGGTACCTTCGAAAAATTCTTGTATAAACCTTGTGTGAGAGTGATTGTTCTATTTGGTTGTTACGTGTTTTCTATTACTTGGTTTCATTGGACTTTAACTGTATTCTGCTTACTTTACGATGTTATTACCTGTTGTTTCTAGTTGTTAATTGTTGCTTCTAGTTTTCTATTGCAAGTATTATTTTGTTATTCTTACCATGTTTAGCTTTATATTGATATCGTTCCTTGTCAGTTTCATATTCGTACATGTATAGGTTATTATGTCTAGTAAGTCTCTTAACTGTTCCTCGTCACTACTCCACCGAGGATAGTCTTGATACTTACTGGGTATCGCTGCGGTTTATTCATGTTACACTTTCTGCAGATCCAGGTACTTCGGAGTGCACTGGTCATTAGTTAGCTGATTGTGAGTTACAGCAGAGACTTCAAGGTCGCGTTCGCAGGGCTCGGAGTTACCTTCTAAAATTTTACTTTGTACTGCTTATTTCTATTTCGGAACAGTTGTATCCAGATATTTTTTTGCTAGCTCGGTAAAGTTTATGACATTGTACTATCGATTTTGGGATATTGTACATCTATTGATGATTGTTTGCTTTGTATAGAAATTTTTGGTTCATATTAAATGGTTAATTCGTATAAATTTGATAAATAAATCTCTATGTTAGGCTTACCTATTCCTAGAGATCATGTGCCATCACGACTCTTGAGGAGGGATTCTGAGTCATGACAAAATTTCAACAAATAATATACCTAAGTATTCATAATGTTTTAAGGCAAGCAATTCTCATTCTCATAATTGGACTGAAACGTTATTCTTTTTTTTTTTTTTTTTGCTAGATCATAGATGTCGAATTAGGTCGTCATTGATCAACTTGAGCTTGTATTCTTCTTTTTTTAAAAGTCATATTACTAGTTTAAAGTCTACCTATATACTACACTCTCCAAATTGAGATTATACTGAATTTGTTGTTGTATTGTTTTGATTAAACGGATCGAATAAGTTCACCATTAATCAATTTGAGCTTATATTATTTTATATTTTTTTTAACAAACAGATTTTAATAAAACGTTAATAATTGATACGGATACACATGCAAAAATCTAGTAAATAAAAAATTACGAAATGACTTCTTATTTTTCTAACATGTCGAATATTTTAAATAAAACCAATTTACCATAAAACAATTAATATTTGAAACCGAAGAGAGTAGCCTTTGAAAGCATGACGATCAAAACAACACCCGCTTCGTCAATTTAAGGCAGGAAGCCCTGGAACCACAACAAATCCTAACACATGGCCGATACCTCTGAGATCTTAATATTTTGGCATAAATACTTGTTTGGTGCTCTACATAACCCAACTGAAAATGCTCGGAGTGAAACTTGCATTTGAATTATAAGCAAGGGTAGTTAAGAATATACGCATATACTTTTAAGGCGAAATACATAAAGCGCCCCTCAAAGTTGTCCATAACGGTCAGTTGAACATCTTAACTTGCCATGTGACCAGTCAGACACCTCGACTTGGTAGAAATATATTCTTTTAAACCCTCTCCGCTGACATGGCAAAATTAGTGTGTTACAACTACATCTATGCGCGTGAACATCTTCAAAATTAGGTTTATCTTTTGTTTTTCCATAATTCAATGTGGACCCCACTCTTCCTAGAGATCCACACACCCCTTCCCTGATTTTTTCATCTTCCTCGTTACTCCAGCTACAAAAACACCAAAGAAACCCTCTTCTTCTTCCTTCCAAAGCACCTAAGACCTAGCTAAGATAAAATTCTAGACAATTCCTTGAGCTAGCAGCGCCTCCCCTTCTCTTTTGACTTCATTTTCTTTGTGTTCTCAATTACAAAAAGAATTACACACACTGAACAAAAAGAGGAAAACAATGGAGGAAATGGAAAAAACTTGAGGAGATTTGCACAAAAAAATGGAAAAGCAAATTTGCACAAAAAGATATATACACACATAACAAAAAGAGGAAAATAATGGAGGAAATGGAAAAAACATGAGGAGATTTGCACAAAAAAGTGGAAAAGCAAATTTGCACAAAAACAGTTATAGAAAAAAAAAAGAGAAAAGGAGGAACATGGTTAAAAACAAACAAAAATCCAATGGACATTCTGTAGTTGTTTTAGTTCTTATGAAAAGCACAGGTACAAAAATCCAAAAGCACATATTTTCCTATGGAAATTCCTTGTATTCTCATCCTCTACTTTCATTAATTTAGTTCCTGAAAACAAAATAAAAGAAGATTTTTACTGTTAGCTTTAGTTCATAGCTTTCTGATCCAAAGAAAAGTTAAAAAAAAGGTTTTTGTTTAATGTAGTCATTTCTAAGAAGAATCCAAAATAGAGTAGATGTGTGAGTTCAACTTGAAATTTCCAGATACTTGGTTGGAGTTGGAACTTCCGTTTAAGGTATGATTTGGAAAAGTGGGGTCTTTTTCTTATTTTTTAATTAAAAATAACAATTATTTATTAATATAGAGTATAATTTATTTAAGAAATACACGTAGCATCTAATAATTTGTCAGATTGACATGTCATCGGCGAGTGTAACACACACATGAGGCCTGTTGAATCCGAGTGTTCACGAGACACATTTGTTTTAAATAGAAGTGTCTGACTGGTCATTTGAAAAGTTAAGGTGTTCAATTGACCGTTGTGGACAACTTGAAGGGGCTGTTTATGTATTTCGCCTAA
>JASVEL010010216.1:0-111907 GCA_032618575.1 Nicotiana noctiflora
GGAAAATTCTTCACACATTGAATCAATTATTTCCCCAAAATGATATCATTAACATATACTTGAACGATGAGCAGGTTCCTCCCTCATTTCTTTAGAAACAAAGTGTTATCAATTTTTCCTCTTGTGAAACCATTTTTGAAGAGAAACTTTTACATTCTTTCACCATACCAAGCTCGAGGAGGCTGCTTCAACCCATACAGTGTTTTATCCGATTTAAACACATACTCGGGATATTCATGACATTCAAATCCTTGGGGTTGCTTGACATAGACTTCTTCATTAAGGATAGAGAGGCCAATGGCGAACAACATCCATGGATAGAAAAAGGCGGACTGATGCAATTTTAGCCACGGGAGAGAAAGTATCACTCAAGTCCAAATATCTGAGTATATCCTTTGGCGATAAGACGAGCCTTAAGTCGATCAACCTGGCCATCTGGACCAACTTTGACTGCATACACCCAACGACAACCAACAGTTGATTTAACTGAAGGAAGAGGAACAAGCTCCCAAGTATAGCCTGTCGTCGTCCAGGATGCGACAGTGCTTCACCTGTAGATATAGGAATGGAAACAGAGGACAAAGATGACACAAATACACAATGGGATGATGAGAGACAATGGTAACTTAAACAGATATAATAAGGATGACGATTAACTGTGGATTGTATACCTTTTCGTAGTGCAATCGGTTGATTAAGAGGAGACAAGTCTACAGGATTAGCAGGGTCGGGTGCAGGACGTGAATCAGCTAGACTTAATGCTAGGGGCGGACGACGATGATAAGTTAGGAGTGGTGGAGCTGTAGAAGGTTGAACTCGACTAGGTGGTGGCACAGGAGCTAGAGTTGGTGGAACTGGACTAGGTGGTGGCACTGGACTCGGTGGTGATACTGGAGCTATAAGTGGTGGCACTGGAACGGGAACTATAGGCGGTGGAGCTATGGAGGAAGATGAATGGGAGATAGGGGCAGAATCTCCAAAAGAAGGAACAGGTAGCACCTCAGAAATATCTAAGTGATTAAATGGACCTGTGAAGTATGATTGGGTTTCAAAGAAGGTAACATCAGCAGACATAAGAAATCAATGAAGGTTGGGAGAATAACATCGATATCCCTTTTGCGTTCTTGAGTAACCCAGAAATATGCACTTAAGAGCACGACGAACTAACTTATCTTTTCCTGGAGTAAGGTCATGAACAAAACACGTACTCCCAAAGACACGAGGTGAAAGAGAGAACAAAGGTAAGTGGGCAAACAGGACAGAGAATGGAACTTGATTTTGGATAGCTGAAGATGGCATATGATTAATAAGATAATAAGATGTAAGAACTGCATCCCCAAAAAGCGCAGCGGAACATGAGATTGTATGAGTATGGTACGAGCAGTTTCAATAAGATGCCTATTCTTTCTTTCAGCTACCCCATTTAGTTGAAATGTGTACGGACAAGATGTTTAATGAATAATCCCATGGGAGTTCATAAATTGCTGAAACGGGGAAGACAAATACTCTTGGGCATTATCATTACGAAATGTGCGGATAGAAACCCCAAATTGATTTTGAATTTCAGCATAGAAGGTCTGGAAAATAGAAAACAACTCAGATCGGTTTTTCATCAAAAATATCCAAGTGCACCTGGAATAATCAACAATGACACCGACAAAATAGCGGAATCCTAAGGTAGAGCTAACCTGACTAGGACCCCAAACATCTAAATAGACTAAAGTAAAAGGTGACTCGGCTCGATTGTCAAGACGACGTGGGAAATGAGAGCGGGTATGCTTACCGAGCTGACGCAACTCACACTCTAGAGTGGACAAGTGAAATAAACCAGGTACCATTTTCTGAAATTTTGACAAACTGGGATGTCCTAACTGTTTATGTAATAAATCTGGTGAATCAATAACGGGAGAAGTTATCGGAGGAAGACAAGATGCGAGTCCGTGTGATTTTGCAAGTATAAGGTAGTAAAATCCATCTGATTCACGTCTGGTACCAATGATCCGCCTTGTGTTGCATTCCTTTATAAAAATAAGGTCATCAAGAAATAGAACAGTAGATTTAAGTGATTTGGCTAAGCGACTTACGGCTATGAGATTAAAAGGACTATCAGGAACATAAAGAACTTAGTCTAAGGGTAAGGAAGGAAGTGGACTTGCTTGACCTATTGCAGTTGCCATGGCTTGAGACCCTTTGGCCATTGTGACTGTTGGAAGAGATTCAGAATATGAGATACTAGTGAAAAGAGATTTGTTACCAGAAATATGATCATGTGCACCTGAATCAATGACCCAAAACTCAGAAGGTGGATATTGGGAGACACGAGTCATGCTACTATTTGTTGGAACAACGGAGGTTATTCCTGAAGATGTCTATACACATGCTTTGTATTGAAGGAACTCAATATAATCCGGTAAAGAAACCATCTAGATTGGATTTATTGCATTTAATCCAACGGATTGTGAGTTAAAGACTTCAGGTACGAAATCCATTACAATATCGTGCCGGAAAAAAGAAAAAAGTTGTTGGGGATCACTGTTCACACTGGAAAAATCATTGTAGCTCGCCGGAAAATACCAAAGTGGTCGGAATTGAAAAATAAAATTATGGATAGGATCGGAATTGGAGCGCGATCCAACTGTTTTGAAGGAACAAAGCCAAATTCTGGCCGGAAGGTGTCTCACGCGCCGGCGCGTGGGTGTCACGCACTCGCCGGAAAATTCCTTCTATCGACGCGTGTGGGCGCGTGGCAGCTTTTCTGCTGGAGAAATTTCAGTGGTTTAGTCGCCGGAAGCTGATCTATCTCGTGGTGGTGTTGGTTTCTGCACAACACCAACGGATATCATTTTTTCTTGCGGACAGTGCTGTTTTGCCGGAAAAAAAGGTTTTTTTTCTTCTTCCTGGAGTCGATGGAATTTACGCACAACGATAAATACCTCACGATAGCTCTGATACCATGTGAGAATGCACGGCAGAAAAATATATTATTGATTAATTAAGACAATGATACACTGAGTCCTATATATATACACAATAAATGTCCTACTCCTAATACATATGGGATTAGGGTTATATAATACTATTTACACAATGAAACTAACAGAAATTTTGTGAGGGAAAGTGTCCGGAAACAAAGAAGAAAAGGAAACCCAGTGCACAAGGCATCTCACACTCACATAGGGAACATGGCATCCCCCAAGGGTTGTGGGGGGGGGGGGGTCAAACTTATTTCTATCCCACTTGTCATATTTTCAATAGTCCTAGTTGCCAGAGAAGTTTATCATTTAGGCGTACTTATAGCTTTTCACGTGCCTGATGTGGGTGAAAATCACATTTTTTCACGTGCCTGATGTGGGTGAAAATCACATTTTTTCGCGTGTCAACACTTAAGAGGGTCATAGTTCCACTTCAAACAAGAAAAGGGAGGTAAAAGGTCGCCCACAAAGTTTAAGTGTATAATTGACTTTTTGGGATAACTTCAAGGTGCAACTTATGCATTTTCCCAAGTTTTAATCCAAGCTTGTGTCTCATAAGTTATGCCCTTGTTCAAAGGCTAAATATCATGTGTGTGAAAGAGCATCAAAAAGGACTTGCACAAAGTAGTAGACTATTTGTGACTGACAACAACTTGTTTGGGATTTTGGCATAGTAGTAGTTTTGTTGTAGTGTGTTTGAGGGCAGGGGAAGATCTACGTAGTCCGTGCCGGGTGCTAAAGCACCCATTGACCCCGGTGTGAACTATGTACGGCTATATTAAAAAACAGAGGAAAGTAATATATTGAATTAGTAAGCACCCATTAACCAAAAAGGCCCATGGGTGCTCTGGTTCAAAGCTGAATTTAGGGAGCGTATTTTTACGCAACACGAGTTCGTCAGCTTTTCGCAAGGTCTGCTCTAACTTCTTGAGTCTGACTCTCTCAATATTCTATACTATTTCTTTCCTTTTTATACTTTGACCTTTTCTTTTGTCATTTTTCCTATTTCCTTTAGGTACCTTTGTCTTTTGTGAAAAAGTTTTTAATTTTTCTTATTCCCTTTAGGATTGTCCGCCACTTTTTTTAGCTTTTCCTTGCTTTTGAACTAAATTTTCCTTTTTAGCCCTTTTTTCCCCTCCTTTTCCTATTTCCTTTCACCTTTATGCTTTATTATATTAATGATATTTACGAATAAGAAAGGCATTATTTCCAGAAAACTTTAAAATTAATCCTTCTTGAGTTTTTGCTTTTTAGGAACGCAGAGAAGGAAAAAACGAAGAACAAAGTACACGAAATAATTAGCAAACTCTCCGGTCATTCACAACAATCTCAAAATCAGAAAATTTAGGGCGGGAGTTTAATTCTCAGCAACAACACTTTCAACTAGTTTTTTTTTCTTATATTCAAGGTTACTTTCTTCCTTCTTCTTCTTTTTTTTTTTTTTGTATGAGTTTTTTCGTTAACTTTTTTCACTGTCGTATTGAAATAGTTGTGTGTAGTAACTTTATATCAAAAAAAAAATAAGCACCCAGGAACCTAATATCCTAGATCCGCCACTGTTTGAGGGCCATAAGTCTTTTTAAGGTTGCACTATCTTAGAATGGTTTTCCGTGTTTGAGAACTTGGAGATCAAAAGAATGTTCTATGACAATGATTTGTTACCTTTGACAATAAAAATGATAGGAATAATTAGGAAAAGGTCCACATTTGTCCCTGAACTATGCAAAATAGTCTAGATTTATCCTTAGTTAATAGTTCGGGTCAAATATAACCCCTGCCTCCACCAAAATGGGCCAAATTTTCCTCTTGGTCCAAATGGTAAATCATTATAATCTCTAATGACATACTTTATCTCCTAATACTGCCACATGGCTCAATTAAAAGTCACCCTTTTTTTACCAGCCCCTTCCCCGTATATCCATCCTTGTTTGACCCAATTTAATTTTGTAAAAAGTCAAATTGATGCTAAAACCTTACCTCAATTTCAAAAGAAAGACAAATGAGTGCAACATCAAATACTACAACAACAACAACTCAGTATAATCCCATAAGTGGGATCTGGGGATGGTAGAGCGTACGCAGACCTTACCCCTGCCTTTTAAAGGCAGGGAGGATGTTTCTGGAAGACTCTCGGCTCAGGAAGGAAAAATGAGAGGGGCAATAACAAACAAGCCGATCTAACAACAGAAACGAAAATACAAAACTAACAGTAGGTAATTCAATCAGAAAACCGAAACAAAGACAACAAGTAGTAACAGAATTCTAGGGATACGAAAAAACATGAAAAACGCCAAGTGGTGTATCAAAGCTACTGTTACAAACAAGGACAACACTCGCTACCTAACCCTTAACCTTTATTCTCAACCTCCACCCTTTCCTATCCATGGTCATCTCCCTAATAAGCTGGAGTAACGTTATATCTTGTCTCATCACCTCTTCCCAATAGTTCTTCAGCCTGCCTCCACCTCTTAGTTGGCCATCCAATGTCAATCTCTCATACCTCCTCACCGGAGCATCAATGTCTCTCATTTTGACATGCCCGAACCATCTAAGTCTCGCCACATCTTGTCCTCCACATGGGTCACACCCACCTTGTCCCTAATAACTTCATTTCTAATTTTATCTAACCTGGTATGCCCGCACATCCACCTCAACATCCTCATATCAATCACCTTCATCTTATGGACATGAGAGTTCTTGACTGGCTAACACTCCGCCCCATGCAGTATAGTCGACCTAACCACCGCTCTATATAACTTACCTTTAAGTTTTAATGGCACATTCAGAGTGCAACATCAAATGTTTTCCATAAATTTACTACTACTTAGTTTCAATGAACCTTTGCTGTATTTCCAAAGCAAGACAAGGTGGTACAAGACAATACCATTAGTTACTTATGAGTTTTCCATTCAGGCATCCTGTGGGCAGACGCCGACGCGCATAAGCTTTGTTTTTCTTAACATGATTCATTTGACGACTTAGAAAAGATTTTACACTATATGCCAATAGATTCTTTTGAGCCGAAGGTCTATCGGAAACAGTCTCTTCACCTTCCCAAGGTAGGGGTAAAGTCTCCCCAAACCCCACTTGTGGATTATACTGGGTTTTTTGTTATTGTTGTTGTTGTATGACAATATATTCTTTAGTGAACAAGATCTTCTATGACAGAGTTACATTCTATTTAGGTAAGGATGAATGCTGGTTTAGGACTACCTTGCCATGCATTCCCTCAATTGCTTTCTGTGATTCCTCCTCCGTAGCATAACGAAGGAAAGCAAATCCTCTTGGTCTGTTGGCAATTTTGTCCATCACCAAATTCACTGCAAATAGGTATGTTTTAGGAATTTTAATAAGCTAATATGCTAATTGCAAGTTTTACTCTATTGCGAGTGTTCAACTGTGGTTAACGTTTACCAACTTCATTGTACGGTACAATTGAGTTGGCACAGAGTACAACAGCAACAATTGTCATATGAGTGCTCGCAATTTCATAGGTACAACAAAGTCAGCACATAGTAGAATACGAGAGCAATTTCATTGCAAGGTACAGCAAAGTAAGCAGACGGTACAACAGCAAGAGTTGGTATATGATGAGTGCTAACTTGGAATAAAAAATAATGGATATTTTCACCTTCCACGAGCTCCCCGAAGTCGTTGAAGGAATTTTTTAAGCTCTCTTCAGTTGTACGAAATGAGAGTCCTACAAAATGAATATATTTCAACAAAAAAATAAATATTGAACAAAAAAACATACAGTAAAAGAGAACTGACCACTGACAAAGAGTTTGGTAGAGGGATTGAAGTTGAAGCCAGTTCTTGAGGAAGAAGACTGAGGATAACAAGATACAATTTGGAAATAACGAGTTGGGGGCTGAATTGATAACGAAGAAGAAGAAGAAGAGAAATGTTGACTGTGAATTATTGGACGACAAGGAAAAACATATTTTGATACTTTTCTAATGGAAGACGAGAGTGGTAGCGGTGCATACACATTGAACACTGCCACCATTTTTCTCAAACAACGAAAATGGATAATGGTTCACCGAATTCACTTACTACCGTAATACGAGTCACCGAAAATAGTGTCATCAAATAGTTTTACTAGGATGTACTTACTAATTATATCTATCTCTATTTATATTTATATTTTATCTATCGAAGCCCCCTTTAAAAAAATATTTTTACTCTTTAAACTAAATTTCACATGGAACAAAATTATAATTATGTTATTTTTCTTCGATTTAGAATGTTAAAATTAACTAAATATTTGATTAATTAGTTTTTTTTTAAAATCTATGTAACTTTTCCTAATATTTAGGAATGCAAAATATAGTAAGATTTTACCTAAATAAATCTTTCATTATTTAACTCACAATTAATTTGATTTGTAATTTGTTTGGTTTCTTTGTAATTTGTTTAGGTTTGGATTTATTTTACCAGAAAATAAAAATTTCGGTCAAACCATAATTTTAGAAGAACGCGAGTTAATGATAATCGAATAAAGAAATAATGGTATAATAAGAAAAGAAAATTAGATTGAGAAAGTAACAAAGTAGGCATATTTTATGCAATGTAAATAAGTATATTTCAGCAATAATCAGTGAGTCCAATAAAAATGATATTTCCTTCCTTTTATAGTTATTTCTAAGTACTACGTGTTATTTCTCCTTACAATACAGCCATTATGATCAATTAATGACATTAATGTAACGTTATAACTAGGGGTGTTCATAAAAATCTGAAAAACCGAACCAAACCGAAAACCAAACCAAACAGACCAAAAAATTGATACTTTTTTCTTTGGTTTGGTTTTGGTTTTAGTAAAAAAAATCGAACCAAACCGAATATAGGAGATATATATATATATATATATATATATATATATATATATATATATATATATATATATATATATATATATATATACACTTTTATACAAAGTTTCAAAATTTTATAATAAATGGTAATCGATTGCACTTTTAGTACAGTTCTTTAACTTTACATTCTAGTTTGATTGATAGTTTTCTTTTATCAAGTATAAGAATCTATTTCAAGTTAAAAATAATATATTCTTAATTGAGTCCTTAAATTATTCATCACTATTTGATTCAATTATCATCAATATATCTTGGTAAATAATAGATTTTTCAAAGGGCAATTGATTTGATAGTGTTACGTTAAAATGTGGTCGCTGAAATATGTGTTTGGTAGTGTACGTCTTATATTTAAGAAAAAGACCGACAAATAACTAAAATAACCAAAAATACGATATAAACCGAATCGAGAAAAAACTTGACTTAATTGGTTAGGTTTGGTTCTAATATTTGAAAAACCGACTTACTTGGTTTGGTTTCTTTTTAGGGAAAAACCGATCTAAACCGAACCATGAACACCACTAGTTATAACAAACAATTGTAACTGTTTCATGAAGATTCTATAACGTCTCCTCTCATTGATGCTCATTAATTGCAAATAATACGTATATGTACTTTTTTTGCTAACTATGTTACTTCTTCCAATGTCTCTTCAAATTACCAAAAAATATGAGTAACTGTCTCTTTCTTACTTTATGGTATTCTTAGCCGTACATATTAAGGCTCACAACTCTTTGAATCTATCTGCTAGTTGTCACACTGATTAATCCATGTATCTTGACATGTCGTCACATAATTAAAATCAAACATTAACTTGATTTTTTTCAATACAGATAGTCCTCCCACTTGCCATTTATTCAACAATAGAATATTTGGGAAGTGGATCTCAATAAAGTAAATTTTTGCCACCATTATACCTTCTCTAGAACTGACGCTTCGCATGTCACTTCCATTTAATGCTCATGACATGTGGCGTCTTTTGATTGGTTCTGTAATCCATCAGCGTCTTTTAGGGATTTTTTGCTGCTACATTAATCATGACGTGACATTTTCATTATGACGTTCCCGTCATTACCTTTTTTGTTTGACGGTTGCTTCTGAGTATAAATATATCCTTTGTCTTTTCTTTCATAAAAAAGTTTTCCATTTTTGACTTATTCAATCTTCCTTTATTCTCTGTATAGCTATGTCTTCTTCAAATCCTGATCCTCATAAAGTTTTCATTGTAGATGAACTTCCTCTTGATCCAACTAGGAGCAGGAGAGGAGGTAGGTTACGTAGTTTAGGATCAACATCCATTCAAGGTTCTCCATTATCTTTACCTAGTTCTACTCCTCATTCTTCTTCTAGAACTAGGGGTTCTCTTTCACCTAGATCTTATGCCAGAAGTAGGGACTCTAATGAACCATTTAGTGAATCCAGAGTAGACGAAATTATCCCCTCTTAACTTTCTTTTTATATTGATAGAGAATCAATTAGGAATCAAGTTTATTCTATGTCCTTTCTTGACCGTGCTGATGTTTACCCTTCTCAGATGCGAAACTTGTCGTCGCAACAACAACTCTGTAGATGCGGTCCCGGTGCATGTGACTACTTTCCGCAAATGTGATATCGCATATGCATACAGTGTTCGGCAGGTGCAGAATCCCGAAGGATTTTGCATTTTTGTTACCTTTTTGCTCAATTCTACTTCAATTGAATTCAAAATTGTTCATGGTATCACATACCTTAAAATCTAGCAATGCACACCGTAAATTACCTTATTTTATAATTAAAGGACACAAAAACTAAAGAAAAAAGACTAGAATAAATGGTAAAATTACCACTTACCATTGTTACACATTATGTCTCTTATTGTTGAGTTATTCTTATTTAAAATTATTGTTACATGTTATCTATCCTATTGTTGAATTATTCTTATTTGAAGCCATTATTACTTGTTATGTCCTTCATTGTGAGCTCGTTCTCCCGCTCATTGTGCTTTTATAATTTTTTTGTTGATTTGCTTGTCGTACTTCCGAGTTAGTGTTGTTGAGTCGAGGGCTATGCGTGGTTGTGGTATTGAAACTATTTTTACGGGAGTGTGGTAGAATATAGGCACATGTGGTGTGAGTTATTATATTGTTTTATGTTTTTGGCACACGTGGTATTGTTGAGAGGATTTTCGGGGTGTTCAAATATTGTTTGAACGTGAGTTGTCCGTGCTATTATTATTATTATTGATATTTGCACATGCGTCGTGACATGATGGGATATATTTGTGGGTTTGTGCATGTGGCGAGACAATGTGAGAATATTATAATATGCGTGTGACGAGATAGGACGAGCATTTATTTTATTCTTTCACACACGACGAAACAGGGAAGGCTATGTCGGGGTTGATTTGTAATTACCTGAGATGGCTTGGTGGCATTGTTATTGATGATATTTGTGTAGTGGTGTGCCTACCTTATGTGAATCATGCATATTGAGGTTTTGTTGTATTGTTTCCCATGTTCCATTCGTTGTCTTTGATCTTACTTGTTGAATCGAGATGTGATAAAATACTTGCACAAGCATACACCGTAATTAGTCACTCATATCAGTGTAAGAAGATGAACCTGGAGTTTATTGATTATTTACATGCATTATTGTATGTCTGCCTATTGTGTGTGAGTTGACCGTGCAAATATGATATATTTCTACTATTAACACATGAATAATCCGTACGGTTATGAGGTATTGTTACTACTAGCACATGAATTTTCCATGCGGATATGAGATATTGTCATTCTCTTAGCACGTGATTTATCCGTGCAGATATGAGGTATTAATGGTATTGGCACGTGAGTTGACCGTGCAATAAGTGAGTTGTCCGTGCGGATGTGATTTGTAATGTGGGCACAAGATGCCAAGTTATTAAGGTTCGTGATTTGAGACTCGTGATTGTGATTATGAGCGTGGTACCTTCGAAAAATTCTTGTATAAACCTTGTGTGAGAGTGATTGTTCTATTTGGTTGTTACGTGTTTTCTATTACTTGGTTTCATTGGACTTTAACTGTATTCTGCTTACTTTACGATGTTATTACCTGTTGTTTCTAGTTGTTAATTGTTGCTTCTAGTTTTCTATTGCAAGTATTATTTTGTTATTCTTACCATGTTTAGCTTTATATTGATATCGTTCCTTGTCAGTTTCATATTCGTACATGTATAGGTTATTATGTCTAGTAAGTCTCTTAACTGTTCCTCGTCACTACTCCACCGAGGATAGTCTTGATACTTACTGGGTATCGCTGCGGTTTATTCATGTTACACTTTCTGCAGATCCAGGTACTTCGGAGTGCACTGGTCATTAGTTAGCTGATTGTGAGTTACAGCAGAGACTTCAAGGTCGCGTTCGCAGGGCTCGGAGTTACCTTCTAAAATTTTACTTTGTACTGCTTATTTCTATTTCGGAACAGTTGTATCCAGATATTTTTTTGCTAGCTCGGTAAAGTTTATGACATTGTACTATCGATTTTGGGATATTGTACATCTATTGATGATTGTTTGCTTTGTATAGAAATTTTTGGTTCATATTAAATGGTTAATTCGTATAAATTTGATAAATAAATCTCTATGTTAGGCTTACCTATTCCTAGAGATCATGTGCCATCACGACTCTTGAGGAGGGATTCTGAGTCATGACAAAATTTCAACAAATAATATACCTAAGTATTCATAATGTTTTAAGGCAAGCAATTCTCATTCTCATAATTGGACTGAAACGTTATTCTTTTTTTTTTTTTTGCTAGATCATAGATGTCGAATTAGGTCGTCATTGATCAACTTGAGCTTGTATTCTTCTTTTTTTAAAAGTCATATTACTAGTTTAAAGTCTACCTATATACTACACTCTCCAAATTGAGATTATACTGAATTTGTTGTTGTATTGTTTTGATTAAACGGATCGAATAAGTTCACCATTAATCAATTTGAGCTTATATTATTTTATATTTTTTTTAACAAACAGATTTTAATAAAACGTTAATAATTGATACGGATACACATGCAAAAATCTAGTAAATAAAAAATTACGAAATGACTTCTTATTTTTCTAACATGTCGAATATTTTAAATAAAACCAATTTACCATAAAACAATTAATATTTGAAACCGAAGAGAGTAGCCTTTGAAAGCATGACGATCAAAACAACACCCGCTTCGTCAATTTAAGGCAGGAAGCCCTGGAACCACAACAAATCCTAACACATGGCCGATACCTCTGAGATCTTAATATTTTGGCATAAATACTTGTTTGGTGCTCTACATAACCCAACTGAAAATGCTCGGAGTGAAACTTGCATTTGAATTATAAGCAAGGGTAGTTAAGAATATACGCATATACTTTTAAGGCGAAATACATAAAGCGCCCCTCAAAGTTGTCCATAACGGTTAGTTGAACATCTTAACTTGCCATGTGACCAGTCAGACACCTCGACTTGGTAGAAATATATTCTTTTAAACCCTCTCCGCTGACATGGCAAAATTAGTGTGTTACAACTACATCTATGCGCGTGAACATCTTCAAAATTAGGTTTATCTTTTGTTTTTCCATAATTCAATGTGGACCCCACTCTTCCTAGAGATCCACACACCCCTTCCCTGATTTTTTCATCTTCCTCGTTACTCCAGCTACAAAAACACCAAAGAAACCCTCTTCTTCTTCCTTCCAAAGCACCTAAGACCTAGCTAAGATAAAATTCTAGACAATTCCTTGAGCTAGCAGCGCCTCCCCTTCTCTTTTGACTTCATTTTCTTTGTGTTCTCAATTACAAAAAGAATTACACACACTGAACAAAAAGAGGAAAACAATGGAGGAAATGGAAAAAACTTGAGGAGATTTGCACAAAAAAATGGAAAAGCAAATTTGCACAAAAAGATATATACACACATAACAAAAAGAGGAAAATAATGGAGGAAATGGAAAAAACATGAGGAGATTTGCACAAAAAAGTGGAAAAGCAAATTTGCACAAAAACAGTTATAGAAAAAAAAAAGAGAAAAGGAGGAACATGGTTAAAAACAAACAAAAATCCAATGGACATTCTGTAGTTGTTTTAGTTCTTATGAAAAGCACAGGTACAAAAATCCAAAAGCACATATTTCCTATGGAAATTCCTTGTATTCTCATCCTCTACTTTCATTAATTTAGTTCCTGAAAACAAAATAAAAGAAGATTTTTACTGTTAGCTTTAGTTCATAGCTTTCTGATCCAAAGAAAAGTTAAAAAAAAGGTTTTTGTTTAATGTAGTCATTTCTAAGAAGAATCCAAAATAGAGTAGATGTGTGAGTTCAACTTGAAATTTCCAGATACTTGGTTGGAGTTGGAACTTCCGTTTAAGGTATGATTTGGAAAAGTGGGGTCTTTTTCTTATTTTTTAATTAAAAATAACAATTATTTATTAATATAGAGTATAATTTATTTAAGAAATACACGTAGCATCTAATAATTTGTCAGATTGACATGTCATCGGCGAGTGTAACACACACATGAGGCCTGTTGAATCCGAGTGTTCACGAGACACATTTGTTTTAAATAGAAGTGTCTGACTGGTCATTTGAAAAGTTAAAGTGTTCAATTGACCGTTGTGGACAACTTGAAGGGGCTGTTTATGTATTTCGCCTACTTTTAAACTACTTTGAGAACAATCTTTAATTTGATGAATAGGCAGGTTTACATTCTGCCTTGTACTCGAGAACCACCATCTGAATACTGGATACCAATCATAAATGACTTATCAAATCACACAGCGCATGTATTATTGCAAATAAAAGAAATGGACCAAATCAAACAAGTCATGCCCACATATCAAAACGTTAAAGGCAAGTGAAGCTGGCTTCAGTATTCAAGTTTTAGAAAAAACTAAACACAAGACACGCCAAAGTACCATAATAGGCCGGAGTCAAGCATGATTCCTAACAAAGTTCATATCAACCCAATTCTATCAGACTGTTGAAGAGTCCTTAACAATAGAACATGACCCTCTTGACGTTCTCCTTGAGGGCAGGAAGGGGTTTTACAGCAGCACCAGTACCTGGCGCTCGTGTACCCTTTCCTGCAGCTCCGACACCTCCTCCTCTGCCAGCAGCAGCTCCGCTTGTCACTGATCCACCATCAGATGTCTCTGGCTCTAAGTAAAAGCGAGCACGGAAAGCTGCCAAATGTGCATAATAGGCTGGTGGAACTGCAAAGAGCATCAAAAGATTGCATTTGGAGAAAATTGCATTTGGAGAAAATACTGTTATGAAACAAGCTAAATGATGCTGGAGCACCAAAAAAACAGGAGGGGCAGACTAGGACAAACTAAATGCTGAAGCGTAGGGGACATACCAATGGAGACAGAGCGCGTGCACCTGGCATATCTGCAAATTGAGGACATATTAAAACCAATCAAAATGAGTACCAGGAGAAGTCTAGAAAGGTGGCAGCTACGAATCCACTTACGTATAGCAAAGATTGTTGGTCAATGACTGCAGAGCATCAGCTGTAAAATTGTTCTCATCCCATAACACATGGTAATGAGCTGGACGGCTGGTACCCTGCAGCATCACAAAAAATCACTGTACTACAATTGAACTTTTCTCTACATGACCACTATTCTTGTTAATAATATAAAAACCTTTTACCTGTATGCCGGCATGGCTACAAAGATAAAAATCAAACTCTGTAGGGTGGCAGATTTTCGAATCTACAACAGTACCTGCACAATTACATTATGAAGATAAGGCTGAAAGAGCATTCAATATTCGCTTGAAGTGTAAGATGTTTGTTGGACCAATACTTACCGGGAAGAATGTTACCACTCCTGTCAACTGTGTTTCGGTCACGGTGGTTATTGGCAAATAACCTTGTGTGATGACGTTTCTGAACCACAACAAATGTAACTGGAGGCTGGTAATTAGGTTCCAAGGAAGCACATGCCTAAATTGGGTGTAATGTCAATTCCTCATATATAACAAACAAAAATATAAAAAGGAAAGCAGTTCTAGATCCTTCCCTATTGTCCAAACAAATAGAAGAACTAAATTGAGAAAACCACATGAAATCCAAACAAATAGAAGAACTAAATTGAGAAAACCACATGAAATCTAACAGGCGCTGATAATTAGGTTAAAATATATTTTTTTTTTTTTTTTGAGAAATAGAGAAGGTTAAAGATGCAGACGCGTGATTCAATTCATGTGGGTTTATCATTTTTTAACAAATGAAAAGGGATTTTGTTTTATATCCTTCTCCATCGTCCAAAGGACATAAAGAAATTCTGGGATGACAAGCCTAAATATTTACACGCAGAGTGAAAATTCAAGAGAAAGGCACAAACCTTGCGGATCGCATCAAGTTCATAAAGTAGTACTTGGTAAAACTGTCCTTCACTAACACCATCCCTGTGGGAAATACCATTCATTTTTGGCCAAAAAAAAAATGAGTAGAAGGAACCTGTGAAATGTGGGTATAACTGCATTATTTCAGGTACCTGTAGAAAATGATTCTCTGAGGCTTTTGTCCAGTAGCTTTACGGAAGGATATAAGCAATTCCCTGGATAATAAATAAGACAAGTTAAACCAACCACTGAAGCCAAATGAAGATCAGCAGATAAAAGCTTAAAATATTAGGAACATTCTAAGAAATGAGGGAGCAAAAAAGGCAGTATACCTGACCATACCACCAGTCACAGTCCCTCTAACAGGATCTTGCCAAGTCTTGCACAGGTCTTGTATGAGCTCTTGCCTGTGGGCTTGAGTAGAAACCAAACCAAGGTACTTTGTAATCTCAGGCCAATCTTGAGAAGCAACTACCTGAAAACACATGAGAAGTTGGCACATTCTCGCTAAATGGTACAAATAACAAAGTGCTAGTAGAAATAACAAAGTGCTCTACTGTCCTACCGCAGCAATAGATGGACTGGAATCCTCCCCAGGGTGGGGATGGGTGACATCTGCCCCAAAAATTATAGTAGGCAGGTCGCTAACAAGAGGAATTCGTCTAGATAGTGCATCAACAAGAACAGTGTTTCTCCCCCCAACCTTCACATTTATCTTAAGGGCTACATTGGCTAGATACTGCTGCTTGCTCATCTTAAATAAATGCTTTGTCAAGCAGCATTGCGAAACAATTCCAAGATCAGTCTCACAAATCCGCTTCAATTCACCTGGAAAAGAAATTGATAATCTCTGTGTTACCATATCGACGCTTTTGCTAAAGAAGGAAAGATGAACATAATTATTGGCTTATACCATAAAGAGAGCCATTATTATCTGGCAAGATAGCAATCAAAAGATCAAGCTCCCTCCCATGGGGCTGCAACTTCGCCATAGCATCATGAAATCGAGTTTTCAAGACTCTCTCTACCTGATCCGGGCGTGCACTAAATGGTGGCATAACAGGATTAGGATTGAAGTTCTGCAAGACAAGCAGACAAAAAAACTGTTGAGTTGCAAGACCACAAAAGAAACATATAAAAGGGAAACAAGAAACTGGAATTCCAAATTACCATGCCAGAGATAGTGCACATCTGTGCAAGCTCGGAACAAAACCCATGTGCAACACTGTCTTGTACATTGCGGGAAAAGTTTATGCAGATCCAATTGCTAACAGTTCCTCCATTCACCACTTTCTGTCAATTGTAAAAGTAAAACGGAAATGTTTAAAGCATCTAGCAGCGTCCTAATTTCTCCCTCACAGCCATATTAGATATCAAACTCACCCAAAGCATGCTAGAGGTCAAGATAAAAGCAAAAAGAAAATCGTGTCCGGGAATTTATTGCAATAGGTAAAGGAGAAAATGAGAACACAATAAGAATTACAATTAAGACAGAAACAGAAGAGAAGATCATGATCCACCAATCCAAGGTGAAGTTGCAGGCATCCATCCTCCAAAGGTTAGTCTAGGTACAATAGGTAGGTACAGATACCTGACACATCAAACAACTTTCTAACCACCAAATCCATCTTTAGCAATTATGATTCTGAAGGTTCATGGAAAATTATGTCTTATAGTTATAGATTGTAAAAACAAATCAAACAACGTTTTAACCGCAAATGCCAAGATGGTTTCTATCTGATTATGACTATGAAGATTCAAGGATACTTACATTTACAATATATGGATAAGGAAAGCTGTACAGACTTAAGGAGCCTTAAGCTAAGAAACAAATGCAGCAAAAGAAAATAAACAAGGCAAAGGCCAGAAAAAGTGACACATCCACAATGACTAGCGAATTAGAATTGGTAGGCAAACCATTAACAGACAATCAAGTGAGATCAAACAATAAGCAATTCCATTTCACTGTACAGGAATGATATCATCTGATGACAGAAATGTCAAGGGAGCAAAACACAGCTTTTACCTTATTCCTCATATTCCACTCGCCCACTTGAGGTAAACAGTCCTTTTCGCGACCCGTGTCATGGTATTTTAGCTACACAAATAACAATTGATTACATAACCTACCAACAATAAACTTTTATTCGCTGCACAGATTAATTGTAGCCTTTCAAACACCAGGACAAGCGGGGATACCATCTCCCTGAAATCAGATCCCAAAAATCCAACTACAGAAGAGAAGCTCCAACATACCCAAGGTGCAGGCAAAATACGAGCCTCAACTTGAGCCAGCCTCTCACTAATTTTGATACCAAACTCCTTTGCATACGGATCATCAGCATAAGCGTTATGACGAACAGTCTGACAAAAGAAAAGAGAAAATTTAAGGTGAATTTATACTTCAAAAATTATGTCAAAACATGCTCATCTTATTAATGAAGCAGTCTGACAGTGGAAAGGAGAATAAAGGTGAACTTATAGCTTATGTATTATGCAAAAGACAGCGATCTGACTATAATTACATAAAGAGCATGGCCTATCACCAGCAAACCCCATGCAATTTTCAAAGTTCACTTCGGGAAGCAGTATCAACAAATGTCTTGACTAGATAGCTAGTATCAAGAGTTACAATAGATCCAGACAATAAAGTTTTTCTTCAGTCAAAATTCGAACCAAGATGCCTAATCACCTAAAGCTAAAAGTATCTAACCATATACGTTATCAACATTGTTTATAACAAACAAACACCAATAGTGCTCCAAATAATAGGAGGTAGAATAGCAGGATGACGCACAATAATAACTCCGACAATAACTAATGCAAAAGCAGAACAGTTATATTTTATCAGTGTAATGATACAGCTTCTATTCATGGTAACAATGTGTCCAGACAAACTCTACAAATCTTGGGCGTCATACGACCATATAATTTGTATAACAATCACCGGGTATGTTGTATTTTTTAGTACCTTTATTACCAGAACTTTTACCTTATCAGGAAAAAAAAAAGAAGGAACAATGTAATATCACTAAGAACATTCATTTCAAGGTTCAGAAAGCTACTGACAGATTACAAGCATAAATCAGTGAGGACAGCAATAAATATCCGCATTATGGAACAAAGCATCTAGAACAGTTTAAGCAGCAGATATCCAACCTGCATAATATCCTGCTCCCTCTGTTGGGGACGCTGACAGGTTACTTTCAGGAGTGCAGTGATCTGCCTCTCATTCAAGCGCTTCGAGTATCTCTGTCCCTCAACAATCTTGCAGACCTGGAGCACCACATGTAAGCATACATAATTCAATAAAACTCAATAAGGTAAAATTCATAAGATAATGAAAGAAGACTATAACAATGTAAAAAGCACTGACTTCCATTGGCAAATAATTTGGCCGCTGTTGATTTCCAACTTGTAGACAAGGCCACTGGGTATGCTGAATGACAAACCCATATGTTTCTCGGAAATATTCCACAACAGATTTCACTGTACCCCTATCATCAACAGGAAAACTACCCAAAAGAGGAAAGAAAAAGAAATAGAACGATCAAGGATCATTGCTAAGGGACATTCTCAAGTAAGACAACAGTTACCTCACGATTAGAATTGATACCAAATACTTTTTATATAGGAAAAAACCGAATACATACATCAATTCCCTTGTTGCTTGAGATGTTAAACCAGAAATGCGATACTTCCTTCGCATATTCCCACGATGAGTAACCTCCACCCTTACACCTCTTAGCGCTTTCTTGATCTACAGTTCATTAAGCGTAAAAATGAAATCAGACAAGCAGTGTGCAAAATATAAACAATGGCCTTCGCAGCCCAACATATAGCCGTATATTACAGATTCTGTAATGGAAAGAATGTTTCTGAAAAAATGAAAACAAAGGAACACAAAATTACACAGACCAAGGCTCATACAATTCTTTTACTAAAATTTATTCAGATTCATTAAAATAATTCAATATAGTATGAATATTTCCAGCCAACTTTTCTCAAAAAAGACAGGAAACTTAGAGGGGAAAAGGAAGGTAACAGGGAAGTGTGTTGAATAAACAAGTGAGATGCATAAAGGGTGAAATTTTGAAGTCAACGGCGAGGACTAGATGCAAGTTAGCAGATAGCTACCAGCTAAACCAGCAGACAAACCAGGAATCTGATTTGACATAAATCAAGGCTAACCTTTACTCGATCAGAATCAGATAATGCTCTTGATGACACATCACGATTTAGAAGCTGGGTAACAAAATCGATGACAGGCAATGGCTCAATGAATGCTGTGGATGACATATCTGCTCAAGATGATAATTCACAATGATGAGAAATATGTGTGCTCATGACCAACATGGTAATAGTTAATATGATTGTCTCAAGTACCTTTCTCTGCTCTACAAGTTCAACATAATCAAGCTACAAAACCAGAGTTCAATAAAGTCTCAAAATGTGCTCACCAATATTCAGTGATAACCCCATCTGTGTAGGGCGAATACTTTGATAAAAACCACGCCAACATTCTAAACCTTCACCCAATGGTTGCCTTCGTCCTAAATCAGGAGAATAGAAAGAACGGGCCACAGGAGAGTACCTTCAATCAACCACATAATAAGTAAAATATTTTAAAAAGTAACTCAAAAGGTATTTAAGAGTGGTTTTTACCACCCAATAGTGATCGTTATAATGAAAAGAATAACATTCACAATGCCATGCTAGCTGAGAACCATACCTTGCTGTTGGCAACTCACGCAGAACAATATCCAAAACCTGCAGAGCTTCTTGTGGTGCATCAGCCTGTCTACCTTGTAAGAACATCCCTAAGTGATGGAGATCAGCGCGTGATGCCAGCTTGATCACAACTTCGAACTCCCTTATCCTCCTGCCTCGACAAAAAATAAAAAGGTACCCATCAAGAGATGCTAAAAATTTGTTATAATTTTTTTATATAACAAGAGGGACTTACTTGGCACCACTAGGCCCATCATCATCATCACTAAGAGTGATTTTGAAGTTCTTTTGGACAAAAGGGAGGGGCCCTGCAGTGTAAAGACTTTTTCTTCCATCATAAGCCGGAAGCCTCTTTCCCAGATGAGATTCCCGGTAAAGTTTCACCAGCTGCTCCATGACAGTGCGGTTAAGAACTCTGGAAGAGACATCAGGTTTAATAGAAACCTGAAAAATGGTAATAAATTGTTAAATAAGACCGCCGCAAGAAAATATAAAAGGAACATTTAAAAAACAACTCACAAGGTTTGACCACTCACATCATATTGGTGTAGGTCTTTGTCAGGCAACTCCACAAAGAAGTGGTTGGCCTTCACAGTACATCTGATACCTGTACTGCCCCTTCCTGGTCGAAGTGGAAACCTCATCGACTTGCTTGATGCAGGTTGTACTGCTAGGGGTGCAGCCACTTCTGGCTGCACAGCAAGTTGTTGTAATTGCTGTGTCGCTTGAGATATTGTCAGCTGAGGTCGCTGAGCTGAGGAACCAGCATCTGAATAAGTTTCTGCAGGTCTTCCATATGGCATGGGCTGAGTAGTCATTGCAGCTTGATGCAAAGTCTGGGTTGCTTGGTGCTGCTCGGGAACTGGTGGCCTAGAAAGTGCGCTGGGACCAGCTATGCCACCACGGTGTTGAGGTGGACCTCCACCAGGTTGATACTGCTGAGTTCCCCTGCCCTGCTGATAGAATTCAGGATGTTGTCCTCCATAGGACTGTTGAGGGGCCATTCCACCACGCGGTGTTTCCCTGCCATGGCCACGATGAGGTCCCCAGCCTCTTCCTCCACCTTGAGAGCTGCCTTGCTGCTGCTGCTGTTGTAGTTGGCGTTGAGCACCACCTCGTCCCCCTCCAGATTCTTGAGACTCAGAGCGCTCACCGCCACCAGGAAAGTCAGTTCTCTTCTTTCGCCCCATGTCAGAAACTACAGCAATGACAACAATAATTATTACAAATTTCAATCATGTTCTAATAGAGAAGAGTTACATTCTCCGCAGGTACAAATACTGGATACTCTTTTAGTAGAGAAGAGTTAGCATTCTCCATGGATACAAAAGCTTCATTACAGCCATGTTAGAAAACAAGCAAGGATAGCGAAGGCCAGACTTATGACAACTAAACAAAAGTGTTATACATAGGTGTTCCATGAAAAGCCACTTAATCAATTATACATTTCCATCAGCTAAGAACACATACAAATCAAAGGTATAGACCATCCAGTCCTACACCACATAAGGTTAAACATGAAAAAATGATAAGCAGAAGTAAGGAAACAAAAAAAAAAAAACACTTATCAAATTATTGCTGTGCCCAAAGGGACTACTTTGACAGCCTTGTACTACTTAAGAGTATGACAATTTGTAGTTAGAACAGAAATTACGAAACCGCATAGTTGTATTAAAAACCCATTTTCAAGGTAAAAATAACGTAAAAAAGAAAACCTCATCACGTAAGTAAAACTACAAGGACAATATGATCACCAAATGAACTCAACGAAAAACAATAACACATCAAAGAATTATCACTGAAAAAAAAAAACTCACAGGTTAAAACGCATAGGAACAAAAGCAACAAGGAAAATCATAACCCAAAAAGACGAAACAAAAGCTAAATTATAAAACTTACAAAGACGAATCACATAAACAAATAAATAAATAAAAAACTGCACAAAACTTTCAGAAAATCCAAAAATGAAATGAACCGATCGTTTACCTCAAAACCACCGCGAGAGAAATACCGGACTTTGCACAACAAAAGTACACACAGAAAGAGAGAGAGAAAATGGAACGTACTACTTATTCGTAGAGGGAATCAGTGGTGGGAAGATAAAGTAGAAAATGAAGTTACACTACTTTTAAAAAGAGGGAGAGTAGGTTGTTTAAAATGACAACTCAGCCCCTACAGCCTACTCCACGTTTTGTTTGGACATGACAGAGTCTATTCGGATGCTGACTGAAATTCCATGGACTTTTGTCTCCGTCGATTTATTTAAAGAAATTTTTACTTTACTTTGGATATTCCTTCAGCTTTCATTTCTCCTTTTCTGATTGCTCAACAAATTTAGTGGGAGATAACGAGCATTTATTGAAGGTTTACACAAACTGACTTGAATATCATCATTATCATTATAAATAGTAAAAACGACATATTTTGATAAATTATTTCATTGTGATGGAGATTATAAGAATCTTGCTTATACTTCTTTTTTCTTCCTCACGCGCACGAAAACAAGCATGTATTTTTATTTTCTCTATCTGTTTTTTTATTTTTTTCCAAATATTTAATCCGTTACATTCTCTAACCTTCATTAGCTTCAAGATTAATATTAACTGAAAGATATAATATGCTAGGTGAAATAATACGAGAATCACAAACGAAAAAAGACTAACTCGGGGTAGAGTTCGTTAGTCTTATTCACTATCCAGGAAAGAAAAGTCGACCAATTTTGCAATGTATTCCCTCCTTGGATGAAAAGTGGTACTAAAAATAATTGTCATAAATTTTTTGTCATTTTAGAAGTTCAAGACAAAATTAAATTTTTCTTTTTTTTAACCTTTAGTAATAATTATTCTGAAGACTACAAATACCTCAATTATGAATAACTTTGTTCAAATACCAATAAGTCAACTTGTGTACGGGTAAAATCAGGGGCAATATTTTCCCGATTCCCCAATAAGGAAACAAGAGGGAAGTACAGTTCGACGTAACTACAAGCAAGGACGAAGGATCCCTCGTATTGAAACTCGGGAGAAGTGAACAATGTATCTGAGATCTGACACTGTAAAATAACGGACCCGAACCAAGTAAATTTTCGAGGCCACGAGAAAAGGAGGAATGCTTGGGCATGATAAGTAGGGAGCTGTAATATTCGCCCTCAACCGTATATTACAGTGCGAATCCCACCCTATATCAATTGCGGATCGACATTTACTGGAAAAAAGAACATTTTTACCTTATTTAAATTTGTATTAGGACTGAAATCCCCCTACTATATAAAGAGGGGAAATTTATTTCATTTTAACACATTGTGGACACACGTATCAAAGCAATAAAATTTCATTTTGTCTTGTAGTTATTATTCGAAGTGTTCTTCAGTTATTCTCTTCTTTAATTGCAACCGTGCTTATATCAAAGGCCCAGTCAAAGGCGAATTTCAGTGTTCAACTTAAGATCAGGCATGATCGTCATATTACGATTGATTCGATCTTTCATTTTTTCTTTAATTTAATTACTCGATGCACTTATAACATCTGTATTGAATTAAAACACGTATCTTATACCGCATACAAATTTAATCGTTACTCATTTTTAAGAGTAAACAGTTTGATGCTCACCGTGGCCTAAGAATAATAGTGGTGATTTGATACGAATCTCCATAACACATATTGTTTTACGCTTGTTATTTGATGTTTTGATTTCATGTTAGCCTGAGGATGTCAAGTTCCTAGTCTGCTCAATTGAATGTTGATGCCGAGTCACGCCTCCATGGTGAGAACAATAACGTGGTGCCTAACAATGATGTTTCCCCCGTTGATCCTAATGGTGTCCCAGCCTCCGACCCCGTCGAAGTTAACTCACATGTTGCCATCAATATCGAGCTACCAACTAACCCTAAAAATAGCGTTCGAGGGGTACCCCGACCATCGGCTCGAGAAACGCCTGAATGTGAAGGTGATGGAGTGAGCTTGTGGTTGATTTACGAAATATTGCAAGCTCATAAGTCGGAAATAGTACAGTTGCAGACCTATAGTCACGCCCCTAACAGGGTTGAGCTCGAGCGGACCAAGGAAAACACTAGAAGGGGTGAACAAGTTGTCATCGAGCTAGATGAATTCTGGCATGAGGAAACTTTCGAGGTGATGAAGATACTCGAAGCGTTGTGTCGCGACTTAAGTTCTCCCTCCATGAACTGTCGTGATGACACCTAGTCTCTACGACTAGGTAAGACTAACAATTTGTGAAAAAATTAATTGAAGATACAAAACTAGCCAACTAACAGGTAAGTATGATAAAAGAGTTTAAAATGCCGCTCAGCATATACAATAATAACAATCTCGACTGAACATAGCACTTCTAATTCCCAGAATCTCATAAATCAAAAGCTAAAGAAAATAAATAGTGTTCTAACTCCAGAAGTCTAAACAAAGAAAAACACAAGAAGTCTATAACTGAAAGGAGAATAGAGAGGGACTTCTAGGTCTGCGAACGCAGCAGATATATCTTGAAGTCTCCGGATCGCCTCGTCTCACGGATAATATGGCTGAGCAGAAGGACCTGGATCTACACACGAAAAACATATGCAAGAAATGGCATTAGTACACCATAGCGGTCCGAGTAAGTGTCAAGCCTAACCTCGGTCGAGTAGTGATGAGATCAGGTCATGGCCCTACTGGTTATTATATAACAAGGTAAAATAATATGAAAAAGTGATAGTATAATTAAGATACTAACAATCAATACAGATGAAATCACTGAAAGAAATAACTCGGTACACAGAGATATCAACAGGGAATCTCCCGGGATAATGTCCCTTAGTCCCAAACATAAATGTACAGAGGATCTCCTAGGATATCGTCACATAGTCTAAATCATAAATGTATAGAGGAATCTTTCGGAATACCGTCCTGTAGTCTCAAAGTAAATCTAGTATAAGGGGATCTCCCTGGATATCGTCCGTAGTCCCAAATATAAATGTGTAGGGGGATCTCCCGGAATACCGTTACATAGTCCCGAAGTAAATATCCAGTACATAAGAATCTCCAGGGATAGCGTCCTTTAATCCCAAATATAATGTTCAAGGGGATCTTCCCGAATGTCGTTCCGTAGTCCCAAAGTAAATACGCAACCAAATCAATATATACAACAGTCTCAATAAGGAAATCTATAATTCTATTCAAGTTTGTATCAAATAAACAGATAATTTCTACCCTAAACATGCTACACTGAATCCAAGTAAGCAATTAAAGTAGGTAACACAGTTAAGTCACGTAAGCATACTTTTATAAGCTAAACACGAGGCTTCATATACTAGAATATGCTCAATTTAAAGGAAATATAGATATTTGCTTAATGAAAATGGGAGTTTTTAACAATTAGCACATGTATGCATTCGTCACCTCATGTACACAGTATTCATCAATAGTACCAAAATCCTAAGAGAGTTCCCCACATAAGGTTAGACAAGCCACTTACCTAGAATAGAGCTCAAATCATCTGATATCACGCTCTTTCCACGAGTATCCAACTCCGAGTGGCCCAAATCTAATCAAATTAATTACATCATATAACTAAAACTACAAGCAACTAGTTTAGCTAATGAATTTAAAGCTAAGACGAGAAATAGAAAAATGTACGAAAGTCCTCCCCGAGCTCATGTCTCGGAATCGGGTAAAAATTACCAATTTTGAACACTCATTCACTTACGAGATCACTTGTCCAAAAAGTATTCAATTTCGTCACCAAAAATGCGATCAAAATCCAAGAACTCGATTGGGAAACTTTTTCCCAATTGTTTCACTTTTCCACTCAAATTCCTTGAATAGATGAGTAAAACAACAATAGATTGATGAAATATAATAAAACAGGGTTATGAATCGTTACCCAATGATTTACTCTTCAAAATTCTCACCAAATTGCCTTCCCTCGAACTAAAAATCAAATTTGATGTTATGAACTTCAAACCCTCTCAATTTTATATATTTGCCCAGCGGTTACCGCATATGTGGTCATGGGGATGCACCTGCATAAAAAGCATCATAGGTGCGAAAATAACTTATCCGGGCTGGGGTCGCATTTGCAGTTCCGCATCTGAGGCCTAATGCCTTGGCCCTCTTCCAGTTCTGCGATTACCAAGTTGCTTCCTCGGCGTCGCAACTGTGGTCCAACATCCACAGGTGCGAAACAACAGGTTCAGCACGTCAGAAATTTGCCTAACTCCAAATTCAAATCCGTTAAGCATCTAAAACTCACCCGAGGCCCAGGGAACTTTAATAAAACATGCCAACCAATCCTAAAACATCATACGAACTTAGTAGAGCCCTCAAATCACATCAAATAATGCTAAAACCATGAATTACCCTCCAATTGAAACTTAATGAACTTGAATTTCAAAATTCTACAACTAATGCCGAATCCAACCAAATCATGTCTGATTGACCCCAAATTTTGCACGTAATTCATATTTAACACTACGGATCTACTTCAACTTCCGAAACTGGATTCTGACCTCGATATCAAAATTTCACTATCAACCCGAAATTCCAAAAAAAAATTAACTTTTGCCATTTCAAACCTAAACAATCTACGAATTCCGATCCTGATATTAAATATTTTTCTTATTAAACTAGCTAGGTAAGGAGTCCTAATATTTAAATATTTGAAATTTATCAATATTTTAACTTATGTGAATTGTACTAAGTGAGAAATAAATCCGTTTTACAATATTTATATTTATAAAATCACTATGAGAAAGATTGAATAGGGTGCCTTGAATTGATTCTTATTAAACTGAAATGTGAATATGCATTTTATTTTTTTATTCTAATCGTATAAAATAATTAATTCATGGTAAATTTAGCACCCAAAATAATTTGATAGCATATTTAGTCATACTAAATTGTATATATATAAATCTATATTATAAAAGAATGAGACCCCAACATGAAATATGATTGGCTTTTTATTATTTAAAAATAAATTTTATATTGAATAAAAATATAATTTTAATATTTAGTACTTTAAGATTTGTTAAATTTTACTTATTAATTCTATTAATTTGAACTCTGTAGGAAGTCTAAATACTGAACTTTAAAATGGATTTTATAAAACAATAAATATTTAGTTTAGCGTGTCTATAAACGTTCCATGGTTATTTTTATTAGGATGGATATGTGATGTCACGATCCGGATTTTTCACCATCGGGAGTCGTGATGGCGCCTGCTCGTAGAAGCTAGGCAAACCATGAACTTAAAATCTTTAAACTCTTTTATTTTTTAATTCCTTTCTAACCAATTAAATTAATAGGGAATAACCAATTAAATAACAACGGAATATGAAATTTAGTGGAAGTCTAAAATATTGATATAACCAAAATATCATGAAGACCAACACATACCTCTAACCAGAACCTGGTGTCACAACATCCATAGACTACTAAGAGTACTACATACCACAATTTGAAGGAAAGATAATACTGTTTGTCCTGATTACATGAGACAACAGAACATAATATAAGATAGAGGAGATATCAGGCATGCGGACGCCTCGGTGGACTGTAGTCTAGTTCTCGAGCTACTGCTGCTGACCAAATGCAGCTCCGGTATCTGTACGTAAGTGTAGAGTGCAGCATCAGCACAACCGACCCCATGCGATGGTAAGTGTTTGGCCTAACCCCGACGAGGTAGTGACGAGGCTTAGACTAGACTCAAGATAAACCTGTGCAGTTATATATGTATAAAGCGGAAAAATAAACAAGAATAAGCAGTTTAAATGGGAGGGGAACATGCTACGGGAAATAAAAGATAAAGCAGAATCTCGAGAGAATTATAATGAAAACCAAAGTCCAATCATAATAAGGATAAGGAAAACAAAGACGAATTTCACTTTCTTTTCACATCTCGTTGCCGGCGTGCAACCCGATCCCATTTCTCATATCTTGTGGTAGGCGTACCACCCGCTCCCATGTCATCATATCTCGTGGTAAGCGTATCACCCACTTCCATTTCATCATATTTTGTGGAAGGCGTACCACCCGCTCCCATTTTATTATATCTCGTGGTAGGCGTACCACCCGCTCCTATTTTATTATATCTCGTGGTAGGCGTACCACCCGTTCCTATTTCATTATATCTCGTGGTAGGCGTACCACTCACTCCCATTTACAAGGCAACACAAAATCACAAGAAATTCCGACAAGGGAACAAAACAATATAATAACTACCGACAATGGAACAATATCAAACAAACATCCCGCCAAGGGATAGTCAGCTATAACCGATCTTAACTCAACTACTACCCAGCTCAATTAATACCAATACTCAGTTATAAATAAAATCCATGAAAATAAGCTAAATCCTTGCTCAATATTGAGAATCATCAATTAAAGGATTCATAGTATCATTTAAGAACACAACAATTATCAATTTAAGACTCATGGTCATGCTCAACACCAATGTATGGATACTCGTCACCATGCCTATACATCGTACTCAACAAGAAGCAATTAAAAAATAGGACACGACTTTTAATCCCTCAAGCTAAGGTTAGACCGAACACTTACCTCGATGCCTCGAACACAACTCAAGCTTCAATTATAGCTGTACCCCTTGATTCCACCACCAATCCTCTCTAATATAGTCATAAGTTACTTATTTACATCAATAAATGCTAAATGAATCAATTAAATGCATGAAAAATGAGTTTTTCAATGTTTTACCCAACAAGTCAAAAATTGCCCCTAGGCTCACATGGTCAAAACCCGAGGCTCGAACCAAACCTGATTACCCATTTCCCCACGAACCTAAATATATAATTTATTTTGAAATCGGACCTCAAATCGAGGTCTAAATTCTCAATATAACATGTAAGAAATAATGCAAGAATGCAATGCAATGCAAATACCGGTATAGTTAGGTACCTACTGCGGTGTGCAGTCCGAGCCAACCATATGTTTTATATCGACGGCGCTCACTGGGGGTGTGTACACACTCTGTAGGGGCTCCTACAGCCCAAGCGCAATAAACAAGGAATATCGGGGCACCAACCAGGCCCTCGACCTCAATATCATACACTACTGCTGCGGCGTGCAGCCCGAGCTATCCATAAATCCATAAATCACTATATGCCCCTTGGGCACTTTTAAATCAGTAATTCATAGCCCAAAATATCATTTAAATATTATTTGAGTTTTCAAGTTTAGAAAAAGGGGTTGAGTTTGCAAAATAGTACTTAAAACCTTGGAATGATGTTAAACAATATGCAAAGTATGAAAAATCAGTGATATCAATCCCTGAAGGATTCAAATAGCCTGCACGAAGCCCAAATACGACAGTCAAAACAAAGTAACGATGATTTCCAACAAGTTCTAGTAGAAAACACAGTAAAATATCACCGGGACAAACCAAGTCACAAGCCCCAATAACCAAACAACCCCGCACTCGTCATAGAGTGCGTGCCTCGCCTCAATATAGTGGTAGGATGTGAAATTCCAGGGTTTCAACCCCTCAGTTCATCATTTACACCTATTACTCACCTCAAGCCATCCCAAAAGCTAGCTCGCTATGCCGTTTCCTCTCGATTTGACCTCCTCGCGAGTCAAATCTGATCAAAACCACAAGTAATACATTACAATAGCCTAAGGGAATATAACCCAATCGAAAAGACTCGAAAAATATCGAAAATTACGAAGTTGGCAAAACCGGAGTCCCGGGCCCACTTCTCAAAAATTTATAAAATTCACATCACCAGATTCTCTTCTTGCCACGAGTCCATACATATAAAATTTATCAAATCGGAGTCTATTTGACCCCTCAAATTCCTATTTTAAACTCTCTTAAGTTCAAGCCCTAAACCACCATTTTTTATCTTTAATTCCTTGATTATTCAGTTTAAATCCATGTTTATACACCATAAAATGGAATTCTAACTCCAAGAGTCCATACATGATTAAAACCCTCAAAACCCTCTTCAAAATCGCCTCAAAGTTCGAAGTCCAAAATGTTGTTCTTTAAAAAATTCGCAAAAAAAGATTAATCTCACTTAACTGCCAATTATTCCGCTTCTGCGGATGAAATACCGCTTATGCGACTTCCGCTTATACGGTCAACGTCCGCTTCTGGACTTTTCACTTAAGGCACCTACTGCTTCTACGGTCCCCACTTCACTTCAGCGGGATCGCCTATGCGGTCCAATATTCCGCTTCTGGGGAACCTGACTAGGAATCCTATTTTTGCTCCTGTGAGGCCCTGTGGTCCCATAACCGCAGGTGTGAAACCAACAGATACCAACAATATGAACCTACAATTAAACTCAAAAAACTTTACGTTTAACCACTCAAACTTACATCGAGGCCCCGGGGATCTCAACCAAAAGCACAGACATGGTCCAATACTCTATTAAAACTTGTTCCAATCTTAAAAACACATTCAACAACACAAAAATCCTCGTTTTTCATCAATTTCAAGTCTAAGTTCTTCAAATTCTTCAGAAATTTACATTCGATCAAAACTCAACCTAATCACCTTCAAATCATCTGAAAGTTTGCACACATATCCAAAATCAACTAACAAAGCTACTACAACTCTCGAAATTCTATTCTGACCCCCGGATCAAAATTCACCTACCAACCGGAATTCGCCAAAATACTAACTTCGCCAATTCAAGCCTAATTCTACACTAGACCTCCAATTAATTCCGATTGCACTCCTAAGTCACAAATCACCCCCGAACCTAGCTGAATCACTGAAAATCACATTCGGGCCCTCTTACTCATTAGTCAATATCCGGTTGACTTTTCCAATATAATCCTTCCTTGAAGAGACTAAGTGTCTCATTGTCTACCAAAACCAAACCAATTAAAGCCTAACTCATTAAATGTTGATAACAAAACACGAGGAAGCAATAAATAGGAAAAACAGGGCGGTAATACATGAGACGATGGGTCGGGTCGTCACAGAAAGACATCGCTTCAACTTTGCTCGCGAAGAATCGGAGCAAAATAACAATCTTCCAAAATAAAGGGTGGATCTAACCTAGGGTTATTTGGTATTGGCTACAAAAATCGATGATGACATAATCGACAAGGCGGAAGGTGAACGGGTAAGTGTAAGCACTCAGAAACCCATTCACATGAGTAGTGATGTCTTCTTCGGGGACCGGAATCACCACTTCTTTATCTTCCCAATGGCAGTCTTTCTTCACCTACTCAAGATTACACTTTGTTATCGAGAATACATATCTCGATTGGCTTGCAACGACCAATGATCGATGAAGTTTTCTCGACTTTGAAGTCGGAAGTAAGTTCACACCCCCAAGGAACACATTCCTTGGGGCATGGCTCCACCGATCTTTTATCATCGGCCAGCCATGATGAAGAAGTTTTTTCCTTTTCGGGAACAATTTTTCACATCTTTGCCATTTTTGTATGAGTTTAAAGAAAGAAGAAGAGAGTAAAGCTCGGCATTTGAGGAAAGGTGATAATGAAACCTAGAAGTTATGCAGAGCGGAAAGCTTAAAGGATGTAAAAAGCTTGAAGGTTAGAGCAGAGATCAAGAGTAAATTATGGGCAAAAAGAAGGAAAAGACATTTATAGGATGAAGATGACGGTTCAATGACACTGATGGCCGACCATCAACTGACGCCCATTAATGACTTAGGGAACTTACCGGCGGGACATTTCAATCACTTTCGCCGCTTACGTCACGAGGATGATGTCATGATAGGTCGAAGTACAAAATCGAAGGCTCAATTCATTTCTTCTCATTACATTCTAAGAAACGCGGGGACTATCCGTATACGGTTAAAATCATCCGTACCCAATTTTCCTATTTGATCGAGATCAAAGATTTGCATCAAGGGTTAGCCTCGTGGTGGATCAGATCGAAACACGAGGAGAAGGTACCGAGTTTGAGAATTGAGGTGCCTATCGAGATCGAGGCCGACGGTGATCGAGACCAGACATGTCAAACTTCGAGCAAAGCACAATAACATTAATGTGAGATCCGCGACTGATCGATGATCATGGCAGAAGTCTCATAACTGATCATCAATGGCAGTTGTTTAGGCTAATCATAGGATTTACTTCTGTAATTAGAATTGTACCATAGATAGAATTCCTCAACTATATAAAGAGGGTCCTAATCATTTTGTAGGCACTTACACTCTCAGATATCAAAGAAATATAACGCTTTTATATAGTTCATATCCTTGTTAATCAGCTTGTTATATTTTACCTATTCTTGCACAAATTAGTTCGAGGGTATTCAAGCTCGAGGGCTGAATTCTGTTCAAACACTGGTTTGCTTTGTATTATTGTTAATTTCTATTATCAATCTTTGCATTTATCAATTGATGAAATCATATATCCTTAAATTCACCTTATAAGTTTAATTGTTATTCAATTAAGGGTAAAGAGAGTTTACTCGGTCTGAATGTAAAAACAGTCATGGCCTTTGACCAGCTCTTTTGTATTATATCATTCCGATTTCATGTAATAAGAAGAAATTAAACTTTATCTTCTCTTTACATATTATTCCTCAAATCAAATTTATGTCTTACCAATTCAATTGGCTTGCTTCATGTGCAAATTTTAAATTGCGCCGAATGTAGTTGTAAATACGAAGGAATGTTGTCTTTTATAAATGACAACACTGATGCAATCAAAGTCTACCATGCATTTTCCTGTTTATTTTTTCTTTTATTATTATCTTTTTTTTTATAAGTTTTAGGAAACAAAACAAGTAGTAGAATATGTGTTTTGTATTTTCCTCGTGAAAACCGTCATATCTTTGTTCAGACATTTTCATGGATTGTGTTCAAATATTATACCATTAAAACTAATGTAATAAACCGGCTGTTTAACTCTGAAAAGGATTGTGTTCCCCTATGAGATTCTCGTCCGGCTACAATGAACTTAAACTAGCTATAATTCAGACACAAGATCTTTGTCTATATCGATCAATTTCTCAGTCATTTTTGATAATTAAATTCTGTAAATTGTATAAAAGGAACAGATTGGAAATATACCTAATGAGCACTTTCGAACTTGAGAATTGTTTTGTAAGAGCCAAGAAAGAGGAAAACCAAAGGAAAGAATGGCATTATCAAGGGGTATAATCAACTCCATCCTTGTACTTAGGATTTTTACTCTCTTGTTCTGTGCTGCTTCTTTGGCAATTATCGTGATCAGCATGATCAGTGGCGACCTCAAAACCCAATTTCGCGGTATCAAGAGTTTCAGGTTAATTTTTCAAAAAAAAAAATTTTGTTGGATGTAGAATTAGTACGACAATGAAATCCATTTTTACACCATTATTTCAGGTATGTCCTAGCTGCTGCAGCAGGTGGAATTTTGTACTCATTGATTCAACTGCCTTTTGCAATGTATTATGCCGTCAAAGAGAAGAGATTGATTAGGGGCCAGTTTCTGCCAATGTTTGATTTCTACGGAGATAAGGTCTTCTTCTTTAGAAGATCTTTCCTTCAAAATTTACTTGTTAAATTATCCTTCTATTTCATCGTAAAAACTTTACACTAACCCAATTAATGACACGTGTTTTCATGCAATTATCACTAAATTATTATTAATTTTACATACATTTTCATTTTAAATTAATACTCCCTAGCATATTTAAGTTCGCAAGTTTTAAAAGTCTCTCTTTATTAAATATTATGTCACATCAAACTAACACAAATAAAGGGAAATATCTTGTTAGGACGATTCCAAGCAAACATGCATTTTACTTAAAGTACCAAATATGTTGTTTGGATGAAATTCTTGTATTGGGTGAGGCATTTTATAGGTCGCGCAAATCCAAATTTATGAAACCAATACTCAAGTTTGAAACTATTTCTAAAAAGAAAATCTTATTTTAATATTATTTTCATTGTCGCCTTAACAATTTTACAAAGTGGTGAATGAAATTGGCAGGTGGTAGCCTTTTTCTTGGCAAGTGGAATTGGTTTGGGTTTTGGCGTCAGTTTTGAATTCAAAGATATCAAAAGAGGAGATACCATTGAGAGAGGTTATATTGCCAGTGGTATGCTGCTGGCAGGATTTGTAACAATGGCTTTTCTCACCATTCTTACTTCCATGAACCGCAAGGGCAGAGGCTTCTAGGTCAACTATATTGGAAAAAATAAAATTAGGGTTGATTCGTTATGTCATGTTTTCTTATTCATCTTACTAATTTTTTTTTTTTTTTGGAAGCAGAAACACTTTAGTTTTAATAATAATTATCTGTTATGAATAGAATTCTATTTAGAGTGAATGTCTATCTTGTGGAGAGTTTTACTTTGTGACTAAGTCATATTTCTCCTATAAATAGAGAGGTCTTACCCCATTGTAATTCATCCCAAAATTCAATAAGAATTCCCTCTCTCTCTTTCTCTGCAATATTGTTCTTCTTCTTTTATTATTTCATAACACATTATCAGCACGAGACTCTACCATCTCAAGAAGCTCTTTCAGAAGATTAAGGTAATTTTTTTCCTCTTTTTAATTATGACTGGCATTATGAAAAGAAAGTTCGTTGCCCTTGAAATTTCGGGCAAGAACTATATGACATGGGTGTTGGATACTGAAATCCACTTAGATGCAATGGGTCTTGGAGACGCCATTAAAGACAGAAATAAAGTATCCACCCAAGACTGTGGTAAGGCCTTGATTTTCTTGCGCCATCACCTTGATGAAGGGTTGAAAATTAAATATCTCACAGTCAAAGATCCACTTATTTTGTGGAATGGCTTAAAGGAAAGATATGACAACTTAAAGTTAGTCACCCTTACACAATCACGATATGATTGGGCTCATCTGAGGCTCTAAGACTTTAAGTTTGTTTCTGAATATAATTCTAGTATTTATTTTAAATAATGTTTAAGTTTGCTTAATACTCAAGGATTAATATATGACTTATTAGAATAAATTGTGATGTGAAAAGAATATTTAATTACTGATAAAAGGTGACGATAGCTGAAATATGTTTCACATGTGAGAACAAAATGTCGGGGCAAAATCTCGATTAGCATTCAATGGTAGAATGTAATCACGCCTTTCTTTTGAACCCGTCACCAAGCTTCAACAATAAGCATGGCCTAATTTTTTATATTGATACAAACTACTATATATAGAGACATTTAATCACAATATGATTTATTTATTTTCAATCATTCGTTAGTATTATAAGTATACTCTCTGAAAATACAAATATTTATTCGTATATTTTCTTTTGTATGTCGAATCATGGGAAGCAAATATGGATATCTCTCAAAGCAAACTTGAATCAAATTTCAATTGTAAACATATTTGTTTAGTTGATTCATGTACAACACATACAATACTCAAAGAGAAGAAATATTTCTCGCATTTAAGTATGTGTAAGGCAGATGTTACTACAATTTCTGGTAGTAGTAAATTAATTGAAGGCTCTGGAAGAGCTACTATAATTCTGCCTATGGGAACAATACTTATCATAGAGAATGCAATGTTCTCCTCCAAGTCCAAGAGGAACTTGTTGAGTTTTAAAGATATCCGTCGAAATGGATATCATATTGAGACAATAGATGAGAATAATCTTGAATATCTCATCATTACCAAAAATGTCTCTAGCCAGAAAAGGGCTATTGAGAAGTTCCCATCTTTGTCTTGTGGCTTGTATTGGACAAGAATTAGTGCAATTGAGGCACATTCTATTGTAAACCAAAAGGTTACCGATTCCAATACTTTTGTACTTTGGCATGATCGATTGGGATACCCTGGATCAATTATGATGAGACGAATCATAGAAAACTCAAATGAGCATCCATTAAAGAATTTAAATATTCTTTTAAATGATGAATTTTCTTGCACTTCTTGTTATCAAGGCAAGTTAATTATTAGACCATCACCAACAAAGGTTGGAATTGAGTCTCTTGCATTTTTGGAACGTATACAAGGGGACATTTGTGGACCTATTCACCCACATAGTGGGTCGTTCCGATATTTTATGGTCTTGATAGACGCATCCTCTAGATGGTCTCATGTGTGCCTATTGTCATCTCGCAACATCGCGTTTGCAAAATTAATGGCACAAATAATTCGATTACGGGCACAATTTCCTGATAATCCAATTAAGTCTATTATACTTGATAATGCTGTCGAGTTTTCATCCCAAGCATTTAATGATTATTGCTTATCAATTGGGATAAAAGTGGAACATCGTGTAGCTCATGTTCACACTCAAAATGGTCTTGCAGAGTCTTTAATTAAACGTCTGCAATTGATAGCAAGACCATTACTCATGAAAACGAGGATGCCCACTTCTGTTTGGGGTCACGCCATTTTGCATGCAGCAATGCTAGTTCGTCTCAGACCGACAAATTATTATAAATATTTTCTGTTGCAATTAGTTTTGGGTCATGAACCTAATATATCCCATTTAAGAATTTTTGGATGCGCGGTATATGTGCCTGTAGCCAGTGGCGAAGCCAGAAATATTTCCAAGGGTGTTCAAATTTGAAAGAATTAATAAAAAGTTCTCGACAAAGGGTGTTCAATATACATTTTATACATCTAAAATCAATATTTTACTTATATATACAATATAATTTTTTGTAATATTTCGGTGAAGGGTTGTCAGTTGACCACCCTTTGTTAAAGGTGGCTTCGCCCCTGCCTGTAGCACCGCCATATCGCACCAAAATGGGTCCACAAAGAAGGTTAGGAATATATGTTGGGTTTGAATCGCCCTCCATTATTCGCTACCTCGAGCCATTAACTGGAGATTTGTTTACTGCACGATTTGCAGACTGCCGATTCGATGAGACACTTTTTCCAAAATTAGGGGGAGAAGTTGGTGAAACCAAACGGGAAATTTTGTGAAAAAATCAATCATTATCTAATCTTGATCCACGTGCCTCTATTTGTGAAAAAGAGGTACAAAAGATTATTCATTTGCAGAGAATAACAAATCAAATGCCCGATGCATTTACGGATATGAAAAGGATAACAAAATCACATATCCCTGCGGAGAATGTTCCAATCCGTATTGATGTCCCTATTGGACAATCTTCTAGTGTCATAGCTAATGAGTCAAAAGTACACATGAAAAGTTGCAGACCATTAGGTTCCAAAGATCGAAATCCTAGAAAAAGGAAAATAAATGATCAAAATGACACTATGAAAGAATCTCATGAAGAAATCCACGACTTAATAAATTCTGAGATTCATGAGGAATCCACTGAGCCCGAGACTCAAGAAAATAAGGAACTATCAATAAATCCAATCGATATTGAGACAAATTTGAATCGAGTGGATATAGTGGTGGATTATGTCTTTGCATATAATGTTGCATCCAGCATTATGCAAGAAAATGAGGATCTTGAACCTCAATCTGTTGGAGAATGTCGACAAAGACTTGATTGGCCAAAATGGCAAGAAGCAATCCAATCGGAGTTGAATTCACTTGCAAAACGTGAAGTTTTTGGGCCTGTAGTCCAAACACCTAATGGTATTAAGCCTCTTGGCTATAAATGAGTCTTTGTACGCAAGAGAAATGAGAAAAACGAGGTACAAAGATATAAGGCACGCCTTGTTGCACAAGGATTTTCACAAAGGCCTGGTGTTGATTATGAAGAGACATATTCACCCATTATGGATGCTATAACATTCCGTTATCTCATTAGTTTTGTTGTCCATGAAAAACTTGACATGCATTTAATGGATGTGGTTACCGCCTACCTTTACGGCTCACTTGATAATGAGATATACATGAAAATTCCCGAGGGCTTCAAAATGCCTAATAATTCAAAATCCCGGAAATATTTTCAATCAAATTGCAAAGATCTTTGTATGGTCTAAAGCAATCAGGACGAATGTGGTATAATCGTCTTAGTGAGTATTTATTAAAGGAAGGCTATAGAAATGTTGCCATTTGCCCATGTGTTTTCATAAAGAAAACAATATCGGAATTTGTTGTACTTGCCGTATATGTTGATGACATAAACCTTATTGGAACTCCTATAGAACTCCAAAAGGCAATTGATTATTTAAAGAAGGAATTCGAGATGAAAGATCTCGGAAAGATAAAATTATGTCTTGGTTTGCAAATTGAACATTTGGCAAACGAAATTTTTGTTCATCAATCTACCTACATAGAAAAGGTACTTAAACGGTTTTACATGGATGGAGCACATCCATTAAGTACTCCGATGGTTGTTCGATCACTTGATGTGAACAAAGATCCATTCCGACCTCAAGAAGAGAATGAAGAGCTACTTGGTCCTGAAGTACCATATCTTAGTGCAATTGGTGCACTAATGTATCTTGCCAATACTACAAGGCCCGACATAACTTTTCCAGTTAATGTCTTAGCAAGATATAGCTCTGCTCCCACAAGGAGACATTAGAATGGGATCAAACACATATTGCGGTATCTAAAAGGGACTACCGATATGGGCTTATTTTATGGCAACAATTGCAGTCCCGATCTTGTTGGTTATGCTGATGCTGGGTATTTATCCGACCCACACAAGGCTCGATCTCAAACAGGTTATGTGTTTACATGTGGAGGCACTGCCATATCGTGGCGATCGACTAAGCAATCAATTGTGGCTACTTCATCTAATCATGTTGAGATAATTGCTATTCATGAAGCAAGTCGAGAGTGCGTGTGGTTGAGGTCTATAATACATCTTATTCGAGATAAATGTGGTGTGAAATGTGACAAGTTACCCACTATTTTGTATGAAGACAATGCAACATGCATAGCTCAACTAAAGGGAGGATTCATAAAAGGAGATAGGACAAAGCACATTTCACCAAAGTTATTTTTCACACATGATCTTCAAAAGAATGGTGATATTAATGTGCAACAGATTCGTTCAAGTGATAATATGGCTGATTAAAATCTCTACCAACGTCAACCTTCAAGAAGTTAGTGTACAAGATCGGGATGTGAAGGCTTAAGGATGTGAATTGATGCTCTCATCAGGGGGAGTCAATGCGCGTTGCACTCTTTTTCCCTTACAAGGTTTTGTCCCACTAGGTTTTCCTTGCGAGGTTTTTAACGAGGCAACCAAAAGGCGTATTATTAGATATGTGTACTCTTTTTCCTTTTCTAAAATTTTTTTTCCATTGGGTTTTATTTAGTTAAGGTTTTAACGAGGCACATTACCATTGAATAGACATTCAAGGGGGAGTGTTATGAATAGAATTCTATTTAGAGTGAATGTCTATCTTGTGGAGAGTTTTACTTTGTGACTAAGTCATATTTCTCCTATAAATAGAGAGGTCTTACCCCATTGTAATTCATCCCAAAATTCAATAAGAATTCTCTCTCTTTCTCTGCAATATTGTTCTTCTTCTTTTATTATTTTATAACACGTTATCAGCACGAGTTTTGTTTTTGATATCAACATATCGGCCTGGAGTTTATAGTTTTTGCTAAACTATAATATCTCGTGGGCGAAGTGTAGGTAGATCAAATTTTGAAATACACCTTATATATATATATGCATCTAAAGTTTAAAAGTTTGCGTCTGACATTGTCGAAGTGCAAACTTCAGATCGGGTTTGAAGTTCTTCAGGGAAAAATTCAAAAAATTGTCAGATTTATCACTCGTCGTTAAAAAATATCCATGTTTCAAAAGTCATCGAAATTTAGCCACTTTAATCTGAGCGAAAACACTGTTCAAAATCTGGAAAAATATGCCCGCAAATTTTACTGGAGTTCCAGCATAAATATGTTTGAACTCCCGTAAATTTTACGGGAGTTCCACGATAACTATGCTGGAACTCCCGCAAATTTTACTGGAGTTCAAGCATAATTATGCTGGAACTCCCGCAAATTTTACGTGAGTTCCAGCAGTATAATTGTCCAGTATAATATACTGGAGTTTGGAGCACTAGTGCTCCGGTCTCCCGCAAATTTTACAGGAGTTAGCAAAGTATACCGGTCCAGCATAATATACTGGAGTTCGTACACAAATGCACTAGAACTCCCGTATATTATACGGGACCGACCCCTATTGCAACAAAATAATGGCTATTTTTTTCATTGACTTCGTAAACAGTGACTATTTTTTATTGACCAGTGTGAAAACTAGCTATACTATAAAATTTTAACCTCGTAATACGAACTTCGGATATATTAGTCTGAAGTAATAAATTTTGGCGTGGGCCCGTTACAATATAAACGTTAGAGTGATTAGTGCAGGAGCTAACAAAAAAACTCCAGGCAGTAGCAACAGCATCTTTCAAAAACAGACATCATCGTGCTAACATCTGAAATCGAGATGAATGGCGAAAATATGTGAAAGAAAACCCTAACTGTAAGAGGAAGTTTGAAGAAAAGTAGAGAAAAAAAATACCGAATCAATTTTATTGATGTAATGAAGAATGAAGTACACACGTGAAAGTAAAACTCCTAACTACATATATAGAAAAGAATTTTTACACAAAACCTTAGTACCCTATTTATTTTAAATATAAAATAAATATCCTTTTAAAATATTACATCCTATAAATACATTTTATTCTTTATAGCAAAAAAATTAAATATAGTTACATCCTACAATTAAGGCACCATATATGCTAAATATTATTTTTCTCTCTCCCTTTTTGTATTTTCTCTCACATAATTACCGCGTATCTGCAAACCCCAATACAATCTCTCTCTTTTTGCATACCAGACTCTCTTCTCCCATAAACCCTCGTTTCTTAACTTTTCTCCCACCCAAATTCTCAATTTATCCGCCTCCAAAGTCCAACACCACAAAAGATCTATAAGTGGGCTCGGTAGTAGTTGGTAGCTATTCAGTATTCAGCAAGGAAGAGAAAATCAAAGGCTGCTTCTAAAATTTCTTCCCCAACGTCAATAGATGTCGACCAGAAAAAAATTCCGGCAAGCTTCCATTTTTTCTGATCAATCTTTAACCACATTCATATATCTCATCCCAAACCTCCTTTCTCTTAGTGTTGCTATGCAAAAGGTTGTTATGAATTGCAATTATTCCATCAAGTTTAATTAGTTGTATTTAACTATTTTATTCAACGGTAGTTAGTTGTATTCAAGTGTTTTATACAACTGTATTCAGATGTAGTTAGTTATATTCAACTATTTTATTCACCATAAGTTAGTTGTATTTGTTGCATTCAAGAGTTTATTCAGCTGTATTCAGTTGTATTTTTGTTGTATTCAAGTATTTTATTCAAATGAATTAAGTTGTATTTTGTTGTATTCAACTCTATACAGTTCTACTCAACTGTATTATTCATATGTATTTTTCTTTATTCAACTATAATATTTATTATCAAATACAGATTAATGAGGGATCATTTTAGCTCGTTGAGTTAAATTAGGAGAATATAATGTGATTTGATTTCCTTCCATTTTTAGTGCAAAAATGTTACTGTATTTAATATTAATGTTGCTTGAATACAGCTAAATACATGTCAAACTTAGCTGGAATTTCAGTTTTTACGCCTATGTTTTTTTTATTGTATTATGAATATAACAACTTAAACACATGAAATACATTGTATAAAAATATTAAAGGTATCTATAACACGTAATATAGCAAAAGATATCTATAAATGGTTAATTACACAAAAAAATGGTGTTTTATGAAAAATTTCCTATTGAAAGCATACATCTACATCTGGGTCGGGTCTACAATAAACAAAGGAATTATCAGCCAAGCCCAAATGTTACACAACTAGTCATTATACTATTAGATTGATTGGGCCGTTCTCTGTTGCTAGGCTGGCCCAAACTAACTGTAGGTCCAACACCCCCTCCCTCCAAGTTGGAAGGGGAGACCATTCCAATATTTTTGGATATAAGAGCTGTTGTCGAGCACCTAGTAATGACTTGGTAAAAATATTAGCCGACTTAGAGGAGGTATAGATAGAATGAAGCTCAATAAGGCCAGAAGTCAAAGCACCGTGCACAAAATGACAGTCCACCTTGATATGCTTGGTACGCTCATGAAACACTGGTTCTGGTAATTTGCACAACTACCTGATTGTCACAATACACATCCATAGGAGTGAGAGAAGAAACCCCAAGTTTAGCAAGTAGTCGTAGAGTCCAAGTAATATCAGCAACAAGCAATCTCAAGGCTCTATACTCGGCCTCAACTAGAGACAAAGCAATAGTAGGATGTTTCTTAGACTTCCAAAAGTCAGGACATCCACCAAGAAACAGAATAAAACTACTAACTAATCTCCTCGAATCAACAGAACTCGCCTAATCAGGGTCACGATAACTTTGGAGAGAAAAGGAAGAACCAATAGAAAACAATAACCCCATAGTACTACTACTAGACAAATACATTCAAAACAGCAGGGGTTGGCTTAAATACTGGAGTGTAAAAGACAAATCAAGTCTAGTGTGCTAAAGGTAATTTAGTTTATCCACAAGCCTCCTATAAAGAGATGATCAAGTAATGTCTCACCAAGCTCAACAGATAATTTAACATGATGGTCGAGAGAAGACACCATTGAAGAGAGATCAGAACCATGAAACTAAAATAAGATGTCCATGATAAATTTGTATTGACAAACTAGGAATCCAATATGATGTCTAGTGATCTCCAATCAAAGAAAATATTAAAGCTCTCCAAGATCTTTGATCTTGAATTCAAGATCCAGAAATTGCTTACGGATGGTAATCTTAGACAAATTATCTCCATCAACAAGAATATAATCAACATACATAGCAATAACAGTTAGAAAACCATCAGCCAACTTAGTAAATAAAGATTATTCATTCCAGCTAGCATGAAAACCTCTAGATTACAATCCTATATATAATTTGGCATACCACTGTCTAGATGCCTGCCTAAGTCTATAAAGGGACTTGTTTAACCTGCAAGCCAGAGCACTGGAGGAAGAGGAAACAAATTGGACAAAAAGACCTTGAAGAATGTTCATGAACACCTCTTCATCTAAGTCCCCATGTAAAAAGGCATTATTTACATATAATTGAAAGACTGTCCAATTTCTTTTAATAGCTATAGATAACAAACATCTGATTGTTGTTAGTTTGACAACATGAGAAAAATTTCAGTAAAATCAATACTCTCCTATTGATTCTCCCCTCTAATGACTAATCTATCCGTGTACGTCTCAACTGACCCATCAACCTTTTGTTTAATCTTAGATACCCCCTTACAAGGGATGAATTTATTCACCAGAGAAAGAGGTACTATCTCCCAAGTTTTATTGGCTCGTAGGGCTTGAAACTCTTTCAACATGGCATCTTGCCATGCATGATGGCCCATAACTTGATAATAAAACTGAGGCTCTAGCAAGCAGGCAACATCAGATAAAAGTGAAGGTTTAGATTTAGAGATAGTAGTGCATACATAATCCTTCAAATAACTAGAAGTTTGATGTGGTCTGTTTAACCTCCTTATGGGAAGATTAGAATTAGAAAAAGATAGAGAAGGGAAGGTTATGAAGAGGAAGTACGAGAAACAGACGTAGAAGAAGGAATGGGGTCAGGAGGAAATATAAGATGAGGAGGATAAAATGGGGAAATAGAGAAATAAGGGGGGAAATAAATGAGGAGAAGAAGAAGATGGAATAGAGAATGGAGAGACATGCTCATGCAAAACTACATCTCTAGAATGAAATATGACTAAGGAAGAAAGATTCAGTAGGGGTTGCTTTGATGGTAAGCAACCCCCACTTCCAACTGAGAGGTTGTGAGTTCGAGTCTCCTCAAGAGCAAGGTGGGAAGTTCTTGGAGGGAAGGATGCCGGGGGTATATTTGAAAACAGCCTCTCTACCCCAGGGTAGGGGTAAGGACTGCGTACACACTACCCTCCCCAAACCCCACTAAGTGAGATTATACTGGATTGTTGTTGTTGTTGTTGAAGAAAGATTCAGTAGCTTGTAGGACTTCTTCCGAGGACTATAACCAAGAAAAACAGAGGAGATGGTTTTGAATTTAAAATTTTCTTTATAAGGCTTTGGCACAATAGTAAAATCTAATCAGCCAAATGGTCTGAGATGAGTGAAAGAAGGAGAAACACCATACAGTAGCTGAAAAAGTGAATTGTTTTGTAGCAATGGGGAAGGGATTCCATTTATGAGATATGTAGTAGTCAAACACATTCACCCCAATACTTGACATGCAATTTATATTGGAAAAGAAGAGCCATTGCAGTTTCTAATAAATTTTTGATTTATCCTTTATACAATAGTATTTTGCTGAGGTTTGTGTGTACAGGAAGTTAGGTGGAGGATTCCTTAAGCAGAAAATAAAGAAATTCCCTCAGAACTAGAACCTAATTCAAAAGCATTGCCAAAACTAATGATTTTAATAAGACAACCAAATTGGGTTTGAACCATAAGGAAAAAAGATTTAAATATAGTAAGAGCATTTGTTTTAGATGACAACATATGAGTCCATGTTGCCCTGATAAAATTATCCACAAAGGTAATGAAATATTTATATCCATTATAGGTTTGAGTGTGATAGGGTCCCCAAAGATGAACATGAACTAGTTGAAAAAGAGTAGAAGAATGAATGATGCTCTTAGGAAATGGTAGTCTTTGTTGCCTAACCATGGGACAAATAGGGCATAAAAAGGATTGTTTCTTAGGAAATTATCAGATAGAAAAGGAATATTTTCGTTTTAGCAAAAGGTACATGACCCAATCTCTAATGCCAAATATGATCAAGAGATAATATAAAAGGTAAAGTAGGAACAATTTTATCAGTTAATGAAGTAGACACAAAATTGGAATCAGAAATGCTCTTATTAGAATCATCAAGGATGGCAGGTATGGTATTTACAAATGTAGAATCACATGCATCAATGGGAGAAAGAGTATCTTAATGCAAAAGGTATAACCTGTCACGACCCCCGTTCACCCTCCATGAACATTTCATGATGACACCTAGTTCCTACAACTAGGTAAGCCTAACAGTGCGGAAATAATAATTTAACTTGCAAAATAATTAATTAAAACTGAACATGTGAAAAATAACAACTGAGTATAAGGCCGCCCGGCCTATAAAACTCTAAAGATATGCAGAAGTCTACAACTCAATCCCAAAATCCAAAAACTCACGGGCAACACAGGCTACAGAAGTGAAAAGTAAAGGCTCCAAACTCCAGAATATCTAGCAACTGAAAGAAGAAAACTAAGTACTAAAGATAGAATCAGAGAGAGACTCGTCGGTCTGCGGACGCAACCGATCTACCTCAAAGTCTCCATAGTCCTCCTGCCTCACAAAACGTGAGCCTCAGTAGAGGTACCTGGATGATCTGCACATGAAAAACATGCGCATGAAGGGCATGAGTACACCACAACGATACTCAGTAAGTGACAATCCTAGCCTCGGTTGGGTAGTGATGAGGAAGGTCAGGGCCCTACTGAGACAATATAAATAAAAAATAATAATTAATAGTCTAATAATCTGACATAAATAATAAGTACGACAGTGGAATAAGGCAGGTCAACGAAACAGTAACAACTATAAGGAACATAGCAAACACAGAGTATATACAACTCAATATCTAGATAACAATGAGGGACTCCCAGGATACCGTCTTGTAGCCTCTTTCTCAACTGTCTAGTGGATCTCCCGGGATACCGTCCCGTAGCCTAACTCATGTACCATAACTGAAGGATCTCCTGGGATACCGTCTCGTAGTCCAACCATCAATGTGCAGGGGGAATCTATCAGGAATCTAACCCGTAGTCCCAAAGTAAAAGTGCAGGGGGATCTATCGGGAAGTGAACCTACAGTCCCAAAGTAAATATGCAGGTGGATCTATCGAGAATCAAACCCGCAGTCTCAAAGTAAATATGTAGGGGGTTCTATTGGGAATCGAACCCGTAGTCCCAAAGTAAATATACAGGGAAATATATCGGGAATCGAATCTCGTAGTCCCAAAGTAAATATGCAGAGGGATCTATCGAAAATCAAACCCGTAGTCCCAAAGTAAAAGCGCAACTACAGCCAGAAACAAACTAAGGAATGAAGTGCGAGAGATAAATAACAGATAGAACTAGCCTAGCATGTTTTACATAGTACAGTCAAAACACTTAAGCAATAAGGCAGTCAAGTCAGCTAAACATTCTTTTTCCTAATCGAGCACAATTTATAATTTCAAGAAAAATACAACAATTAAGAAAGAAAAGTAAGTTCATTAACTTAAGTAAAAATCAGATTTCCGACAATTGGCTCTAGTACGCGCTCGTCACCTCACGTACAAGGCACTTCAAATATCAAATTACAATCCTAAGGGGAAAGGTCACCCATCTAAGGTTAAATAAGCCACTTACCTCGAACCAGCTCAATATCAATAGAAACTACGCCTTTTCCACGAGTATCCGACTCCAAATGGCCCAAATCCATTCAATCCAATTACATATCATAAATAATATTGCAAATAACTGATTCCACTATTAAAATTAAAGATAGGGCGCAAAAATAGGTAAAATGACCAAACTACCCCCAAGCCAATGTCTCGGAATCAAATAATTTTCATAATTTTAGAACTTTCGTACTCTCACGAGTCTAACCATATAAAAATCTCCCAAATTGAAGGTCAAATGGCCCCTCAAAATTCAACAGTTTAACCAATGAAGTTTTACCCAAAATTATCCAATTTTTTACTCTAAATTCGAATTCAAATAATGTATTTAACTATAAAATGATGAAATATAACAAAAGAGGATAAAGAAAAGCTACCCAAAGAGTTTATCTTCAAAACCCACTCAAAATCGCCTTTTCCCGGAGCTCTCAATCGATTTTTCAAACTTATGAAATTTAACCCTCGAAATTGCTATTTCTGAACAGTCATTTCCGCTTCTACGAACAAGGGACTGCTTCTGCGGTCCCGCGTATGCGGAAGACCAACCGCTTCTGCGGTTTTCCCTTAAAGGGCCAGATTTCATTTCTACAGACAAATAACCACTTTTGCGGTACCGCTTATGCCAAAAAGCAATCGTTTTTGCGGTTCCTTGGGGGGGGAAGACCAAACTCGCTTCTGATGAGGAAGCCGCTTCTGTTGTTCCCAAGCCGCAGAAGTGAAAATACCAGAAGGAACAAAATACCAGCTACTATAAAACTCAGAATATTTCTTTGTTAACCAACCAAAATTATCCCGAGGCCCCCGAGACTTCAACCAAAAGCACCAATACCACCTAATACCATATTCGAACTTGTACCAATCCTTAAAATACCTAAAATAATACCGAAACCCGATTAAATCAAAGATTCAAGCCTAAGAACTTCATTTCTCTTCCAAATACAATTTCTATAAAAAAAACTAACCATAACACGTTCGAATGACCTCAAATTTTGCACGCACATCTCAAATGACATGACGGGGCTACTTTAGCTTTCAGAATTCCAATCCGACCCTTGTATAAAAAACTCACTATCGGACCGGAAACTTCAAAAATACAAACTTCGGCATTTTAAGCCTAAATGAGCTACGGACCTCCAAAATACATTTCGAACATGCCCCCAACCCCGAAATCACCTAGCGGAGCTAACAGAACCTTCAGATTTCCATTCCTAGGTCGTCTTCACATTGTTCTAGTTACAGACCATTTTTCAACTCTTAAGCTCTTATTTAGGGACTAAGTGTCCCAAAACACTCCGAATCCTATTAACGAACGTCATGACAAACCAAAATAGCAGAAATGAACTTAGGGTAAGCAGTTAATGGGGGATCGGGGCATAAATTCGAAAAATGATCGGCCGGGTCGTTACATCCTCCTACACTTAAACATTCATTCGTCCTCGAACGAGCATAGAGAACATACCTGAAGTAGTGAAAAGATGAGGGTACTGGCTGCGCATATCCTGCTCGGTCTCCCAAGTCGCCTCCTCAGCCGGCTTATCCCGCTACTGAACCTTTACTAAAGCAATGTTCTTTGACCTTAACTTTTTGATCTGCCTGTCGAAAATAGCGACTAGCTCCTCAACATAGGATAGATCCTTGTCCAACTTTACTGAACTAAAATCCAGCACGTGCGATGGATCCACGTGATACCTCAAAAGCATCAAAACATGAAATATCAGGTGAACTCCAGATAGGCTAGGAGGTAAGGCAAGCTCTTGAGCGACTTCCCCAACTCGCCTCAAGATCTCAAAACGGCCAATAAACCTCGGACTCAGCTTCCCTTTCTTTCTAAACCTCATGACGCCCTTGATAGGCGAGACCCGAAGCAGAACCCACTCACCAACCATGTATGAAACATCACGGACCTTCCTGTCCGCATAACTCTTCTGTATGGTCTGGGCTGTATGGAGTCTATCCTGGATCACCTTAACTTCTCCAATGCATCCTGAACCATCTTTGTGCCCAATAGTCTGGCCTCACCCGGCTCAAACCAACCCACCGGAGATTTACATCTCCTACTATATAAAGCCTCACACGGCGCCATTTGAATGATGGACTGGTAATTGTTGTTATAAGAAAACTCCGACAATGGCAAGAAATGATCCTAATACCCTCCAAACTCAATCACACACGCATGAAGCATATCCTCAAGAATCTAAATAGTGCACCCGGACTGTCCGTGTGTCTGGGGGTGATATCTTATGCTCAACTCCACCCGAGTACCTAACTCCTACTGCACGTCTCTCCAGAACCATGAAGTAAACTAAGTACCTATGTCTGAAATGATAGAAACTGGAATACCATGCAAATGGACGATCTCCCTGATATAAATCCCCGCCAACCGCTCCAATGAATAAGTGGTACATACTGGAATGAAATGAGCAGAATTGGTTAGCCGATCCAGAATGACCCAAATGGAATCAAACTTCTTCAAGGTCAGTGGAAGTCCAGATATAACGTCCATGGTGATACGCTCCCATTTCCACTCCAGGATCTTAATGTGGTGAAGCAACCCACCCGGACGCTGGTGCTCATACTTCACCTGCAGGCAGTTGAGACATCTAGACACAAAATCAACTATATCCTTCTTCATCCGCCTCCACTAATAGTGCTGTCTTAGGTCCTGATACATCTACGCGGCACATGGATGGATGGAATATCGCGAACTATGGGCCTCTACTAGAATCAATTTTGGAAGACCATCGATATTAGGCACACAAATTCGGCCCTACATCCTCAATACCCCGTCATCTCCGATAGCCACATCTCTACCATCACCACACTGGATTCTGTCCTTGAGGACAAGCAAATGAGGGTCATCATACTACCGTTCCTTAATATGATCAAATAAGGATGACCGAGAAACCACACAAGCTAGAACCCGACTAGGCTCCGAAAGGTCCAATCTCACAAACTCACTGGCTAAGGCCTGAACATCCATCACCATAGGTCTCTCTGAAGCTGGTAAATATGCCTAATTCCCCAAACTCTCTGCTCGGCGACTCAAGGCATCGGCTACCACATTGTCCTTGACAGGGTGATAAAGAATACTAATATCATAATCCTTTAAAAACTCTAACCATCACCTTTGACGTATATTCAGCTCCTTCTGCTTAAGCAAGTGCTGCAAAATCTGATGATCAGTATAGATCTCACAAGACACCCCGTACAAATAATGACACCAGATCTTCAAGGCATGAAAAATGGCAGCTAACTCAAGGCCCTGGACGGGATAATTATTTTCATGTATATTTAACTATCTGGACACGTAGGCAATCACCCTACCATCCTACATCAACATTGCTCCAAGGCCAACTATCAAGGCGTCACAATAGACAGTATAAGACCCCGAACTGGTAGGCAACATCAAGATTGGGGCTGTAGTCAAGGTTGTCTTGATCTTCTGAAAGCTCGCCTCACACTCCTTGGTCCACTGAAATGGGCACCCTTTTGGGTCAATCTAGTCATAAGGGCCACAATCGAGGAAAACCCATCCACAAAGCGACGGTAATAGCCTACCAAACCAAGAAAACTATGGATCTCTGTAGCTGAGGAGGGCCTGAGCCAACTATGCACAACCTCCACCTTCTTTGGGTCCACCCGAATGCCCTCACTCGATACCACGTGGCCTAGGAATGACATAGAACTCAACCAGAACTCACATTTTGAGAATTTTGCATATAATTTCTTCTCTCTCAAGGTCTGAAGCACTAACCTCAGGTGCTGCTCATGATCTTCGTGACTCCGGGAATATACCAGAATATCATCAATAAAAACAATACGAATGAGTCAAGATATGGCCTGAATACACTGTGCATCAAATGCATAAATGTGGCTGGGGCATTATTCAGCCCAAATGACATAACAAGGTACTCGTAATGACCATACCGAGTCCTGAAGGCAGTCTTCGGTATATCTGGCTCCCAAACTTCAATTGATGGTAACCTGAGCGCAAATCAATATTGGAAAACATATGTGCGCCCTGAAGTTGGTCAAGTAGATCATCAATATGAGGCAAGGGATAATGGTTCTTCACTGTAACCTTGTTCAACTGGCGATAATTAATGCATATATGTATAGAACCATGTTTATTCACAAGACATGAGCACTCCATGGTGAAACATTGGGTCGAATTAAAGACTTACCAAGCAATTCCTACAATTGATCCTTCAATTCCTTCAACTCAGGAGGAGCCATGCGATACGGCGGAATGGAAATGGGCTGAGTGCCTAGCAACAGATCAATGCCAAAATTAATTTCTCTATCGGACGGCATGCCCGGAAGGTCAACTGGAAACACATCGGGAAATCCTGTACCTCTAGGACTTAATCAACAGAAGGGGTATCAATACAAATATCTCTCACATAAGCTAAATACGTTGCAGACCCCTTCTCAACCATACGCTGAGCCTTAAGAAAAGAGATAACTCTACTGGAAGTGTGATCTAAAGTACCACTCCACTCAATACGCGGAATACCTGGCATAGCCAGTATCACGGTCTTGGTGTTACAATCAAGAATAACATGATAGGGCGACAACTAGTCCATGCCCAGTATAACGTCAAAGTCCACCATACTGAGTAACAATAAATCCGATCTGGTCTCAAAACCACGAATAGTAACCAAACATGACCAATAAACTCAGTCCAAAATAAGAGAATTTTCCACAAGAGTAGAAACATAAACGGGGGCACTAAAAGAATCCCAAGGTACACCCAAATGCAGAGCAAAATAAGAAGACACATAGGAATAAGTAGAGCCTGGATTGAATAGAACCGATGCCTCTCTGTGACAAACCAGTATAATACATATGATGATGGAATCAGAGGCAACAACCTTAGTGCAAGTAGGAATACAATAATATCTGGCCCGACCACTCTCTCGAGGGTGACCTCTATCTCCCCGGCCTCCGCCCTTGGCTGGCTGAGTAGGTGGGGTAGCAACTAGAGTTGTGATCATAGCCTGAGAGCTCTGAGGAGCCCGCTGTGGCTGAGCAGTCTATAAAGATGCACCCCTACCAAGTCTAGGACAGTCCCTAACCATATGGTGTGTATAACCACACTCGAAACAAGCTTTGGGAGGATGCAGTGGCTATGACTGACTGGGATAGGCTGCTGGACTGACCTCTAGAACTACCCTATGGAGGAGGCGCGCTAGAAACTGGTACGGCTCAGAGGTGTATGCGGAGCTGGAGTACTGCTAGCTGTTGGTAAAGCTGAATGTACAGGGAGACCAGAATAACCTCTACCATAACGACTTGCTGATGCGGTACGACCACAACAGTAGGGACCTGTCTCTCGAGACCTCTTGGCCTCTCGCTCCTCTCGCTCCCTAGTGAGCATAGCCTCAATCCTCCTAGCAATGCTCACTACCTACTGGTAAGGAATAACCATCTCCAACTCTCGAGCCATGCTAGACCTGATGTGCAGGATAATGCCTTTGATGAACCTGTAAACTCTCTCTCGAACTGTGTCAACCAAGGCCGGTGCATGCTTGGACAACCTGGTATAATGGATGGCATACTCTGAAATTGTCATAGCACCCTGGCACAAGTGCTCAAACTCCGCGCACCATGAATCCATGGGGCTTTAGGGAACAAACTCCCTCATAAACATGTATAGGAACTGGGTCCAAGTCAGTGAAGCAGCCTCGATTGGACTGTCTAACTCATAAGTACTCCACCAATTATAGGCGGCTCCCCAAAGCTGAAAGGCAGTGAAGGAAACCCCTCTGGACTCCACTATGCCCAAAGTGAGAAGAATATGATGACACTTCTCCAAGAATCCAAGGGTATCATCTGATGCTAACCTACTGAACATGGGGGATCATATTTCTTAAACCTTTCAAGCCTCCGCTGCTTGTCCTCTGAATCAGCTGACCCATCATCGGGCTGAACTGGTGCTGCAGGCAGTGCAGAAATAATCTCTGAGGCCTGATCAACTGACACTCACTGCTCAGGAGTTCGGACGGCGGGAGTTTGTGCTACTCCCCCGACCTAGGATGTGGCTGCAGCAAGGGGAATCAACCCTACCTACGCCAAGGTGATGTACATGCTTATGAAATAAGCCAGAGTCTCCTGGAGCGCTGGAGTAGTAGTGACAGTAGTAGGTCTGCCATGTGCCTAATCTCCAGCTGAATCTGCTGGTGGTACCTCGGCGGCAGCTCGCGTAGGTGCTCTAGTTGTATTGCGTGTGTGTCCTTCATCTCTACCCCGACCACGGCTTCTGGCGATGGCAGCAGGGGGCACGAGTGCCTGGTCATCTCGTGTAGCACGTGTCCTCACTATCTGTGAGAGAATAGAAGACATAAGTTAAGGTTTGATGTCCAAAAATATCGTATGACAAGGAATTCAAATGAGATGAAGATTTTTCCTAAATAGTTACATAGCCTCTCATAGAGAAGTACAGACGTCTCTGTACCGCGCAGCGAGACTCTAATAAACTAGCTTGTGTTCCGTGACTCCTATGAACCTAGAGATTCGATAAAATCTTGCTACCCATGTATTGTTCATTACCTATAAACCAAAGAATTAACCAATTATAATTGAAATCACATTTTTACAAACATAACAACACGCTTAATTTCTTAACAAGTTTACAATTTACAACGCCCGACATATATTTACATAAGACCATAATCCCATATTTTACTATCTACGGAGCCTCTGAGATACAACAGGGTGATACAATACTTGCCAGTAACAAGGCTCCGACTATACCTTACACAAAATCAAAATAAGAAATCAAAATAGGAGTGGCACGAGCCACATAGGGCCCCGAGAGGAAAGGGGCTCAGCAAAACGGCTAGTGGAAGGTGAAAGAGTGCTACTGCCCATGAACTAAAGTACCTGTTGCGGATCCACCTACAATCATGACATGAATGTAGCGCCCCGACAAAAAGGAAGTCAGTACACTGGAATTGTACTGGTATGTATGGACAAGCTTTGTCCTAAGTAAACTCAATCCATAAACAAATAAATCACGATAATAAAACAACCAACATATACACCAAGAAATAACGAAGCGAGCCAATCACATTCCCACACTTACTTTGTTTCAAGTAGTCCTCAATCCATAAACAAATAGAGATCAAGAAAGAAAGCAAAAACCAAACACACACGGAAAACACAATCAAGTCAAACAAAGGGGCAATCAGTGCCCCACATGTTGCAAACTCTCCTACTGTCTCCTTCACAATTTCACATCAATGATTTCACAATAGACAGTATAAGACCCCGAACCGGTAGGCAACATCAAGATTGGGGCTGTAGTCAAGGTTGTCTTGATCTTCTGAAAGCTTTCCTCATACTCCTTAGTCCACTGAAATTGGCACTCTTTTGGGTCAATCTAGTCATATGGGCCACAATCGAGGAAAACCCATCCACAAAGCGACGGTAATAGCCCACCAAACCAAGAAAACTACGGATCTCTGTAGCTGAGGAGGGCATGGGCCAACTATGCACAACCTCCACCTTCTTTGGGTCCAGCCGAATGCCCTCACTCGATACCACGTGGCCTAGGAATGCCATAGAACTCAACCAAAACTCATATTTTGAGAACTTTGCATATAATTTCTTCTCTCTCAAGGTCTGAAGCACTGTCCTCAGGTTCTGCTCATGATCTTCCTGACTCCGGAAGTATACTAGAATATCATCAATAAAAATAATAACGAATGAGTCAAGATATGGTCTGAATACACTGTGCATCAAATGCATCAATGTGGCTGGGGCATTATTTAGCCCAAATGACATAACAAGGTACTCGTAATGACCATACCGAGTCCTGAAGGCAGTCTTCGGTATATCTGGCTCCCAAACTTCAATTGATGGTAACCTGAGCGCAAATCAATCTTGGAAAACACATGTGCGCCTGAAGCTGGTCAAGTAGATAATCAATACGAGGCAAGGGATAATGGTTCTTCACTGTAACCTTGTTCAACTGGCGATAGTTAATGCATATATGCATAGAACCATCTTTATTCACAAGACATGACCACTCCATGGTGAAATATTGGGTCGAATTAAAGCCTTACCAAGCAATTCCTACAATTGATCCTTCAATTCCTTAAACTCAGGATGAGCCATGTGATACAGCGGAATGGAAATGCGCTGAGTGCCTAGCAACAAATCAATGCCAAAATTAATTTCTCTATCGGACGGCATGCCCTGACGGTCAACTGGAAACACATTGGGAAATCCCGTACCTCTGGGACTTAATCAACAGAAGGGGTATTAATACAAATATCTCTCACATAAGCTAAATACGTCGCAGACCCCTTCTCAACCATACGCTGTGCCTTAAGAAAAGAGATAACTCTACTGGAAGTGTGATCTAAACTACCACTCCACTCAATACGCGGAATACCTGGCATAGCCAGTATCACGGTCTTGGTGTTACAATCAAGAATAACATGATAGGGCGACAACTAGTCCATGCCCAGAATAATGTCAAAGTCCACCATACTGAGTAACAATAAATCCGCTTTGGTTTCAAAACCATGAATAGTAACCAAACATGACCAATAAACGCAGTCCAAAATAAGAGAATCTTCCACAAGAGTAGAAACATAAACGGGGGCACTAAAAGAATCCCAAGGTACACCCAAATGTAGAGCAAAACAAGAAGACACATAAGAATAAGTAGAGCCTGGATTGAATAGAACCGATGCCTCTCTGTGACAAACCAGTATAATACATGTGATGATGGAATCAGAGACAACATCCTTAGTGCAAGTAGGAATACAATAATATCTAGCCCGACCACTCTCTCGAGGGTGACCTCTATCTCCCCAGCCTCCACCCCTGGCTGGCTGAGTAGGTGGGGTAGCAACTAGAGTTGTGATCATAGCCTGAGAGCTCTGAGGAGCCCGCTATGGCTGAGAAGTCTATGAAGATGCACCCCTACCAAGTCTAGGACAGTCCCTAACCATATGGTGTGTATAACCACACTCGAAACAAACTTTGGGAGGACGCAGTGGCTATGACTGACTGGGATAGGTCTGCTGGACTGACCTCTGGAAGTACCCTGCGGAGGAGGCGCGCTAGAAACTGGACGCGCATAATAAGGCTCCAGAGGTGTAGGCGGAGCTGGAGTACTGCCAGCTGTTGGTAAAGCTGAATGTACAGGGAGACCAGAATAACCTCTACCATAACGACTTGCTGATGCGGTTACGGGCACAAGAGTATGGACCTGTCTCTCGAGACTTCTTGGCCTCCCGCTCCTCTCGCTCCCTAGTGAGCATAGCCTCAATCCTCCTAGCAATGCTCACTACCTGCTAGTAAGGAATAACTATCTCCATCTCTCGAGCCATGCTAGACCTGATAGGCAAGATAAGGCCTTCGATGAACCTGTAAACTCTCTCCCGAACTGTGTCAACCAAGGCCGGTGCATGCTTGGACAACCTGGTGTAATGGATGGCATACTCTGAAATTGTCATAGCACCCTGGCACAAGTGCTCAAACTCCGCACACCATGAATCCATGAGGCTCTAGGGAACAAACTCCCTCATAAACATGTATAGGAACTGGGTCCAAGTCAGTGAAGCGGCCTCGATTGGACTGTCTAACTCATAAGTACTCCACCAATTATAGGCGGCTCCCCAAAGCTGAAAGGCAGTGAAGAAAACCCCGCTGGACTCCACTATGCCCATAGTGAGAAGAATATGATGACACTTCTCCAACAATCCCAAGGCATCTTCTGATGCTAACCTACTGAACACGGGGGATCATATTTCTTAAACCTTTCAAGCCTCCGCTGCTTGTCCTCTGAATCAGCTAACCCATCCTCGGGCTGAACTGGTGCTGTAGGCAGTGCAGAAATAATCTCCGAGGCCTGATCAACTGACACTCGCTACTCAAGAGTGGGGGTGCCTGGAGTTTGTGCTCCTCCCCCGGACTGGGATGTGTTTGCAGCAAGGGGAAGCAACCCTACCTGAACTAAGGTGATGTACGTGCTTATGAATTGTGCCAAAGTCTCCTGAAGGGCTGGAGTAGTAGTAGCAGTAGTAGGTCTGCCAGGTGCCTAATCTCCGACTGAATCTGCTGGTGGTACCTCGGCGACATCTCGCGTAGGTGCTCTGGTTGTATTGCATGTGTGTCCTTGATCTCTACCCCGGCCCCGGCTTCTGGCGATGGCAGCAGGGGGCATGAGTGCCTGGTCATCTCATGTAGCACGTGTCCTCACTATCTGTGAGAGAATAGAAGACATAAGTTAAGGTTTGATGTCCAAAAATATCGTATGACAAGGAATTCAAATGAGATGAAGATTTTTCCTAAATAGTTACATAGCCTCTCGTAGAGAAGTACATACGTCTCCGTACCGCGCATCGAGACTCTAATAAACTAGCTTGTGTTCCGTGACTCCTATGAACCTAGAGCTTCGATACAAACTTTTTACCCCCGTATTGTTCATTACTTATAAACCAAAGAATTAACCAATTATAATTGAAATCACACATTTACAATCATAACAACATGCTTAATTTCTTAACAAGTTTACAATTTACAACGCCCGACATATATTTACATAAGACCATAATCCCACATTTTACTGTCTACGGAGCCTCTAAGATACAACTGGGTGATATAATACTTGCCGGTAACAAGGCTCCGACTATACCTTACACAAAATCAAAATAAGAAATCAAAATAGGAATGGCATGAGCCACGCAGGACTCCGAGAGGAAAGGGGCTCAGCAAAACGGCTAGTGGAAGATGACAGAGTGCTACTGCCGATGAACTAAAGTACCTGCTGCGGATCCACCTACAATCATGACACGAATGTAGCGCCCCCGGCAAAAGGGAAGTCAGTACACTGGAATTGTACTGGTATGTATGGACAAGCTTTGTCCCAAGTAAACTCAATCCATAAAATAAAACAACCAACATATACACCAAGAAATAACGTAGCGAGCCAATCACATTCCCACACTTACTTTGTTTCAAGTAGTCCTCAATCCATATACAAATAGAGATCAAGAAAGAAAGCAAAAACCAAACACACACGGAAAACACAATCAAGTCAAACAAAGGGGCAATCAGTGCCCCACATGTTGCAAACTCTCATGATGTCTCCTTTCACAATTTCACATCAATGATTTCACAATAGTGTTCATATCAATTTCAATGGCGATTTCGATCGCTTTCCACCTTTATTAGCTCGGCCACCCTTATTACCTCGGCCACCCTTATCACCACAACCCACACCTTATTACTTCGTGTTGCGGTGGGCAACCCGATCCCACCGTACAGTTTCAAATCACAAGAATCACGAACAACAAACAAAAACACTGCACAAAGACATAAACAAGGGCAATAAGCAACTTACAAATTTGTTCATGTTTTCCAAATACTTTTCAAGCCGGTACCACAACAATGTTACAATGTTTCCATATCCATGAGTACCAATCCCATTATTCAACAGTTTATCAACAATTCGAGTTGTTTTATTAGTTTCCCACAAGAAGCCAAGTATGCCATCACTACTATTGTCCTTAATTTTTACCAATTATGATTTCCTTTTTCATCATTCGGTTCACATCTCATACCACACAACATATAGTTAAACCAATTGAACACCCAATAACTAAATCAAAATAATTACACAACAATTCTCATAAATGTCACAAACCAAATAATTTGTACACATAAGGGCGATTTCACAAGGATCAAAGTTAGCCATACATACATGGATTCGAATTCCATTTCTTTTATCTCCTACTTCAAATTCACCCAAGTTATCTTATGTTGCCAACTCCGCTTTTGCAAACTCTTACTTGTATCCACTCATTTTTACTAAATTTCAAGTTTAAAGAACATGCATGAGTGTTTAATTTCCATTTTCAAAAGCTAATGCATGAATATCTTTCTTTCCCTTTAAAATCTAAAAATTAAGGAAGAATGGTTAGGGTTTTTACCTTTAGAATTTGGGAAATAAGACACTTGCCCTAGGATTTTTGGTCCAAGCGATTTAGAAAGCACTCCTTGTAGATGTTAGGTTTCTCTCTCAAGAATCTCTCCACCCTCTATCTTATTTTGCTCAAAAAATATGAAGAAATGAAGTTTTGGGGAGTTTTATTAAAGAAAAGATCGGGTTAAACTTTTAGAAAAATCTGGGCCGAGTCAAATCTGCGGTCGCATCTGCGATCGCAGAATTAACATGCAGTCCACATAATGGACCGCATAATTTCTCCCAAAAATCACATGTTATGTTATGATATGCAACAAGAATGCTGTCCACATTCGTGTTCTGCAGTCACATAATGCACCACAGAAGTGACCTTCAAAAATCCTTAAGAAATTATGCGATAATTTTGCAGTTCGCATTTTCGTCATGCGATCGCATATTGAATCGCATTTTCAATACCAATTTTGAAAAATCTTCTGTTACACTCCGCGGTAGGAATGTGGTTCGCATAGCAGATCTGCGACCGCGGAAATGACATTTTATGGAAAAATTTATTCTTTTGATTTTTAAATCTTAGATCATTACCAAGGGTCCGAACCGCGGCTAGCTTGCGAGTCGCGAAGAATTTTTCACATTTCTAACACATTATTCGGACCATGACACTATGAGCTACTAGGTTTTTAAGCACAAAACTTTACAGGGCCTTACAGTTCCCTATTCTCCTTGTAAAAATTTTCCAATCAATGGTTTTTCAAATATGATTGCTTGCCTGTCAATTAAGAAAAATGTCAGTGATAGAATTGTCCAAATAATTTCTACATATAGGGTTGTGAGGATCCATATTAATGCCAATTTTTGCGAGATATTGTCTACAATGGATTTTATTGTGAGGGCATTTCCAAACCAAAATTTTTATTTTATTGGGACAAGATAATTTCCAAATCCACTCAAAGTCCAGATGATTATTTTCCTTGGTATTCATTAAGTCGTAGCAAGTTCTAGAGATGAAAATACCTTTCGAATTGAGGGACCAGATGGGGATGTCCTTATTTGGATGCTTAAGATGAATTTTTTTTTGAGAATGGCATCCTTGATAACCTCAAGAAGGATGAGAGATATGTTGTCTAAGTACCACTGTTTACCATCAAAAATATTTCTTAGTTTTAGTTGTTGGTCATTTTTTGATAGAGGGTCTTCTATGTTGTTTATAAGGTTACCTAGGTTAGGGATCCAATTGGTCTCCAAGATAATCATGTTTGAAGAATGATGAAGTTGCCAATTGATACCTTTGGAGAAAATTTCCCACCCCTTTAAGATACCTTTCCAAATGAAAGAGTTGTATCTCTTGTAGCTAGTATTAGCACATGTATTAATGATAAGTTGAGCCCAAGGGGTGGTAGGGTTAGTAATGGTTCCCCATGCAAGGTCAGCAAGAGTACATATATTTTTATCAATAGCTTTGTGGAGCTCAAGGCCTCCTATGATTTTTGGTTGACAAACAGTTGTCCAATTGATAAGGTGAACCTTTTTTTTCTCATCAGTAGTACCCCTTAAGAAATCCCTTTGAACCTTATCAATCTTTTTCAGTGTACTCATAGGGATTAGGGTGAATTGCATATAATGGTTTGGAATTGAGTTGAAATAGGAATGAGCAAGAGTTGTCCGATCTGCTATATTTAGGAACTTGATTTTCCAAGACGTTAGTTTAACTCTCATTTTGTCAATTATAAATTGATAGTCTCTGGGTCTAGGATTTTTGTGAAGAATAAGAAAGCCCAGATAGGTGCCAAAAGACGCAGTCTTTTTCATATTAAGGATACTTGATATGTCATTAGTAAGAGTTGTTGGACAGTTGGTAGAGAAAATAATTTTTGACTTTGTAGTATTTCTGTTTTGACCTGAGAGTTTGCAAAATATTTCAAGACCTTCCTTAATGGTATGGCTTGATTTTTGATTGGCTCTAGCCATTAAGGTGAGGTCGTCAGCAAAAAGAGATGAGAGAAATTGGGGCCTTTTTTTCTAGGTTAATAGGGTCCCATTTTCCAATGTCAACTTGATGATTTATATAACGTGATAACATTTCAAGACAAAGAATGAATATATAAGGAGATATAGGATCACCTTGCCTTATTCCCCGGTTAGGTTGAAAAATATTGGTGATAGAGCCATTAACTAGGATAGCTATATAGCTTGTTGAGATGCAATTTAAGAGAATTATTTTAAACTTTGGAGGAAAATTAAAATAGGTAAGAGTGTGATGCACAAATGACCATTCTAAACGGTCAACGGCTTTTTCGAGATCGATTTTGAGAATTATATGACCTTGTCTTCCTTTAACTTATAAAATCTAGAAATAAGTTCTTGAATGATGATAGCATTATCTGAAGCCCTTTTTTTTTCTAATAAAGCTAGCTTGGTTAGGACAAATGAGCTGGTCAAGGAAAGGTTTAAGCCTATTTGAGAGAATTTTTGTGATGACCTTATCCAAAGTGATGCAATTTAAGAGAATTTTTTTAAATTTTGGAGGAAAATTGAAATAGGTAAGAGTGTGATGAACAAATGACCATTCTAAATAGTCAAAGGCTTTTTCAAGATCGATTTTGAGAATCATATGACCTTGTCATCCTTATAACTTATGAAATTTAGAAATAATTTCTTGAATGATGATAGCATTATCTGAAGCCCTTCTTTTTTTAATAAAGCAAGCTTGGTTAGGGAAAATGAGCTGGTCAACGAAAGGTTTAAGCCTATTTGATAGGATTTTTATGATGACCTTATCCAAAGATGACCGGATCTATTGCTGGGAAGAAAAGTTCAAAGAATCGACCAGATCCAAAGTAAAATGGTATGTACATACATAAAATAAGCCAACCTTATGATCCGTTATGCTCCCGTTAGAACGTGGGTTCTCAACAAGTACTGCCTCCCTCCACTGACAGTCTTCCTTCACTTTCCCTATATCGGTCACGAAGCTAATTTATCGGGATGCATATTTCCATCAGCCCGGTGTAGATGAGGGTCCATCGACAGAAAAATCCTTCGATGTATTGAACTCAGTAGGGGTACACTATTCAATGGTGGGTATCACCTTGGGTTTTTCTTTGGATGTTTGAGATGAACAGGTAACCTCATCTTTCCGAGGAACTATCTTGGAAGTTCTAGCCATGGCAACGGAAAAGACGAACCAATAATGGTTTGTGGGCTTCTCGATAGTCGTGTTTGATGGTGACCCTTGTGTGACTTTTGGGTTATGGTATTTAATGCTCTGATAGGCTGACGCCATGATGATGATGCTTAAGGAGTAGGAGTTCAAAACCATTTCCTATCACTTTGTTCTAGCAAACGTGAGGACTACCTGTATACGGTAAAAATCGATGGTTTGATTATACGATCATCAAGGCATCTCGAGGATTTTCAGTGATCGACTCTGAGGGTTCTCGGTGATCGACTTTGAGGCAATGTAAATTAGTGGTCTCGGTGGATCAAAGTGAAGTTCTCAAGGCGCGTACATATAGCTGGCCAAGTCTAGTGGACTAGTCCATAAAATGAATGAAGGCATTAAATGGTTGTACCAGCCCTTATCTTTCTAATTAATATATTTATACTATATTGGGATTCCCCTCATATATAAAGGGGATCCTTGTCATTTTTAAGGATCTAATGCTCAATACTACATACACAAGAACATTCTCTATGCTCTCTTACACATTCTTTTGGTTTCATTACTTCACTTATTGCTTATATTGATTGCGTTCTATTTATTTTTTTCATTTATTTCTTATCATTGATCAGAAAGGGTCATCACTGTAGCTCTTGTAAAGTGTTAGTCCTTCCTCAATCACTCTAAGTCGGTCACACAGATTGACCTCGAGGCCTTATAGACGATAGTTCGTGGCCCGGATCTCCAATTATTTGATTTGATTATCATATCGTCTCTAAGCTATAATATTTATTTCTTACCTTTTGCTTAGTATCAATTGCTTAACAACTAGCATAAAAGTAGATCACGTATTTTTAGAATTTCATAATCAAATTTAATTGTTATTATCATTTTTGTGGTAATCAAAGAGCATCTCACCATAAAAATGACAGGAGATGGAGCTGTTCTCAGGAACTAAACCGCCACACTGTCCTGGGCTCGTCGAGCATATGCGTAGCTTTGGCAGACTAGCTTGATTTCCTTTAAATTGTTTTCTGACACTTAAGACATTCAGTATTTAGTTTTGAGATAAATACTCGAGATCTCGAGTAATGTTTGTTTTGACATTTTAAGTTTTAAATTAAAGCATTATTTCTCATATATTTATATTATTATTATATCTGCACTCTTTTCCCAAATTTATTTGGCAAAATGGTGTTGGAGCCATTTAAACTTGCACATATTTATTAATCCAGCAAATTAAATTATAATTTTTCCATTTGAACACCTCTACTAGATCAAAACCCATATTTTAAACACCTCCGTCAAAGCGTGAGCCTCATCTGTGCTGACAAGGATTACACATCACGTGCTAAGCCTTGTATTGTTTAACATATATAATATAATAAGTGAGTCCCATTTTAATATCGTTAAATTCATTTCTAAATTTTTTTAATTCATTTTCTTTCTCTTCTTCTCCAGCTCTATCAAAACAATTCCATGGTGAACCAAAGCACCTCCATAAGATCCAGAACCACCGATTTCGTCTACCACCACCATAAGCTGCAGTCACAAATACTAATTAGATATTTAGACGCATCACCAGAAAAGGAAAAATAAATACCAAATCAACCACAACAAGCTTTAGTGACTCCAACTAATAAAATTTTAATTTCAAACTCAATTTCCACGGTGCTAGCAAAATTGGGAAATTACTCCAATGCAAACATTGATTTAGTGATTTCAAAAAAAAAAAAAAAGTTCTAACCCTAAAAAAAATTACTGTAAAAATTAACCCCAATATTCATTAATTACTATCACAACTGCCACCGCCAATGTAAATAAATGGATATGTAGATGGGAAGAAAGGGGTGGAATTTTAAATGAAAGGGGAAACACATCTGGAAAGGAAGGGATTAAGGTGCAAGGATGGAAACTGGGAGTGTGGAGAGAAAGAGAATTAAAGGGGAGGGAAAAAAATAAGGCATGAGGGAGATGATATAATTGTTTTTCTTTTGGGCCTTTCCTTTTTATTATTAATTTCTATTTTGGATTTAAGACTTTTTTTAATAAAAAATTATATTCACTCGCTTTTTGTGTGTGATTGGCACGTATTATTACCACGTCAGTTACATAACTATCACATAAGCACGGTCAATGGTTAGAAGTATTTATTGATGCACAAATACTTAAGTTGAGATGTTCAAATAGAAAATTTATAAGGTGATTTGTCAGGTTGGCAAACTGGTAAAAGTTTAAGTGCGTCCGAGGTCATTTTGCCTAATTATTTACTATCTTGTTTAATCTACAGCTGTAACACGTAATGAGACAATGCAATGACAAGAGTAATTTGGAAGAATGGGAGAACTATGTAATACCTGACGACATCGTCAAGGAAATGGAGAATTTTGAGAATAAAACAAAGTCGTACATAGAGGAGACTGAGATGATTAATTTGGGATATTCCGAAATAGTGTATCCACCAATCACCACCCGATAAGGAACAATATGTCAGATTTTTAAGAGAATATGAGGACATTTTTCCATGATCCTATGACGATATGACATGGTTGAGCACATCCATAGTAGCCTATAGGCTACCTACCTACCTGATATTATACCTGTTAAACGGGCCGGGTTGGACCGGTTCCGGACCGGCCCAGACCGGTAGAAACCGGAACCCGCCCGGACCGGTGGCAAAGGGGCCGGGTGGGCTGGGTTTTTAAGGGGTAGGGGTTAGTTCCGGGAAAAAATTTTGAACGGGTAACCGGAACCGGGTAGGCCCGGTCCGGCAAACAGTAACCTTAACGGTTAAACCGGCCCGGCCCGGCCCGGTTCAACGGTCAAAAAAAAAAATTTGTTTTTTTTTTAAATTCAGAAATATGGGGCCCACCCCAAACGGCTATATCAGAAAAAATCCGTTGGCCAACGGATTTATTGAAGTTTTGGCCATTTTGTTTTTAATTTTTAACACATTTTTAATTTATAAATGTAGCCTTATGTAAATCTATAAATACCCCTCCCCCCTTCTTCATTTCTCACTCAAAATTCTCATCTCAATCTCAAATTCTCTCATTCACCTATTCTCTAATTATCTAGTTCAAGACTTCAAGTCTTCAACTTCAAGTCTTAATAATTTCTCATTTCATCTTCGAATTTATTTGGCTCATTTTTGTTGAATAATTGAAATTCAATTATAGTATTTTATCATTCGGGTTTTGAACTTCAAGTTGGAATATTGGCTTGACGTTTGTTCGTGGTAACATCGAAAATTCGGAATTGCATAACCAAGTGCTCTAATTCGGTGCACTCCCTCCAACTATTTTGTGCTTATTCCTTAAATTTCACAATATGTTTAGTGCTGCTAAAAGAGCGTGTAGAAAAGTTACTGGTAGGGAAAGTAAAAGTAGAGGTAATTCTTCAGCATCTGGTAGTTATAGTACCCCAATATCTATTGTCCCTGAAACATCGCCTAATGAAAATATAGATTATGATCAATTACAAGAAGATTATGGAATAGAAGATAATGAAATAAGAATTGAAGAAGAGATATCCGCTACACCTACTAGTGCACCTAGTGCTGGGGTAGGTAGTATTGGAGTTGATACAAGGGGTGGTGGTGGTGGCACTAGTGGTAGACCACCTACGGCTCCGACGACTAATCGTAGAAAAAGAAGTAAGGTTTGGAATTTTTTTGAATTAATTGAAGGTTCCGATAGAGTTAGATGCAAAATTTGTAAAGTTTCATTTAAACATTTGACTGTAGGAAATTTAGGGGGAACTGAAACGCTTAGTAGACATATGAGAGCTGCACACCCGATAGAATGGGGCCTAGATGGTGATGATAGTCAAACAACTATTAACCCTACTACTGGAGAGTTACTAGATGGAACTATACATATTTATTTTTAAAAGTTTGCTATAAATATAGATATTCAACAATTGAAGTTGCTAATGCACATTGTACGAATTCAACTAAAGAAATCAAGGACATGAAGATGTTGATCGCCCAGAAGACGAGGATCTTGGAGATATATTAACAAGTGGTCACCCATCCGAATTTACTTATTGTTATTTGTTCAAGTCTTAAAAGATGTAAACATTCAATTTGTAAGTTTCAAATTTGAGTTATGAAATATGAATTATGAAATAAAAGAAGCACTTGCAATTTGCAGCAAGTGCAATTTTTCTCATATTCCTTCTATTCTTTAATTTATATTTTAAAGTAATACAAATTCTTAATATAACTTAAATTGAAACTTTAAATTTGAAATTCAAAGTTAAAGTGTTAAATTGAAACTTTAACATTTTAATTTTGAAATTCAAAACTTAAAGTCTTAAATTAAAATTATTATTTAGAAATTCAAACTTAAAATCTTAAATTGAAATTTGAAACTTCAATTTTTAAATTTCAATTTTAAACTTAAAGTCTTAAATTGAAACTAAATCATCTAACTAATTTTTGAAATACAAACTTAAAGTCTTACATTGAAACTTTATAAGTGCACAAGTATCATTTACTTTGTGTTCTTTAAATAAATTACAATAGTTATACAAAATTACAAAAAAAAAAAAAAAAACGTTAAACCCGGCCCGGCCCGGCCCCTTTAACCCATAACCCGTACGGGTCAATTTTTACCCGAAAAAACCCCAACCCGTTATACCCGTTAAGGGATAGCCCGGAACCGGCCCGGTAGGGAACCCGTACGGGTTAAAAAAAATTGGATCCGGCCCGGCCCGGCCCACCCGTTAAACACCTATACCTGATATGTGAAGCAGAGACTCAGAAGTTTAAGCCAGACATGAGTTTGAAAGAGGAGGTTACCAAGCAGATCAATGCCAAAGTCCGTCGACTGGTCGAGTATCCAATCTGGTTGGCCAATATTGTGCCTAAATCGAAAAAAGATGGGAAAGTCAAGGTGTGTGTTGACTACAAATAACTGAACAGAGCAAGCCTCGAGGATTATTTTCCACTACTAAATATATATATCCCGATCGATAATTGCACCAAGCATGAACTCCAATCATTTGTTGATTGCTTCGCGGGATATCACTAGATCTAGATGGATGAAAAAGATGTAGAGAAAAAAGCCTTCGTCACACCATGAGGCATGTATTGCTATAAACTAATTCCATTTGGTTTAAATAATTTCGGAGCTACCTACATGAGGGACATACTACTCTCTTTTATGATATAATATATAAGGAAATCGACATGAACTTATCATCAAATCCAAGAAGATCCTAGATCAAATAACAAACCTCAGAACGTTTTTTGGACACCAACAAGAATTTTAAGAATATCCTAAGCAAGATAGTGTATAACAACGAATAGTGGCCCAAGAAGTTACTATTCCCTTTGCTCGGATACTGTACTAAGGTCAGAACATCAACTGGGGAAACCCCCTATCAATTGGCTTATGGTACTGAAGTTATCATAGCCACTGATGTAAAAATTCATTACATGCAGATCATTCAGGATGCTGAGCTTGGTGATAAAGAATTGGTACATAGTCAATATGATTAGTTGGCTCTCATCGATGGGAAAAAATTGAATGATGTGTGTTACAACCAATATATTTGATCATAGAATTCAAATGGGTGGGTTGAACTTGCTCTCTTGTTCATGTTGTGAGGGCAAATGGTCACATGATGGATAGATAACGTTATCAGACTTTTCTATGATGTTAAGTGTTTAAGCCGTGAGTGCATTGTAACATTGGAGGTTAGGATTGTTATGAGCATGTTGTCTATGTTCCGAATATGTTAAAGTTAGGCATAAGTTAAAGAGAGGTGTGTGTTGAATGCATATGTTCTATAGCTTAATTCTTGCTATCAATCATGGTCATTGGTGTAGTGTGTCTCAACAGTGTAAAAATAAAGTGCTCAAAGATAATGCAAATTGTCGATTGACTCGAGGATGAGCAACGTTTAAGTATGTGGTAGTGATGTTTGACTATAATTTTATATTTTTAGTACATTGCTTATCTTATATTTTGATGCTTTAATGCTAAATTATACTATTTATATTTAGTTGAGTTTATTTTATGTGTAGGTACTTTGGAACTGAAATTAGGAGTAAAGTAAAAGGTTTATGTGTATTTTATACACTACAGGAATGGTTCATGATTATTTATTCATTGAAATATTATAATGACATAATTAGACAATAATTGAAGACAAAGAAAATGTCACGATCCAAATCCGGTCGTGATGGCGCCCAACAATCAAGCTAGGCCAGCCAGACCAACCAGTTCTGATTACATCGAATACCAGTCCCAAATGGACAACCCAAGAAGAATATATGAGTTTAAGAACTCCAATAATAATAATAAAGAACAAAATACTGACACTCCCAAAGATCTGGAGTCACAAGTCTAGAGCCTCTAAACAAAACCGAACAGTGATAGAGAATACTGTATAAAATACTCAATCTGAACATAAAGTAATAACTGGAAAGAGATGAGAAGCTAGGTTCTGCGAACGTCGGCAGCTACCTCAGCAACTCGATATGACTCTGTAAAAGCTGGAGTGCTCGTCTACTTCTCCTGAGTACCTGAATCTGCACACAAAGGTGGAGAGAGTAGGGGTGAGTACTAAGTACTCAGTGAGTAATAAATATATACAAGTAGCTGAAAATAAGAAATCCACAGAATACCACATAATGAAGCTAAACTACAGTTCGAATCTCCTACGAACTAGCATCAACAATACAATACAGCTACCACAGAGTAAGTCAACAAATAAAGATGCAATGCAATGCACATAACCGCTACGACGTGTAGCCCGATCCAATTTAACGTCGACGGCGCTCACTGGGGGTGTGTACAGACTCCGGAGGGGCTCCTACAGCCCAAGCGCAATACTGCTGCGGCGTGCAGCCCGATCCTCATATCAACCACTGCGGCGTGCAGCCCGATCCATGCTCGGTCCACAATAAGTAAATAAATCACAAAACAGTTCATTTTTCTTAATTCCAGTTTCCAGTTCATAGTTTATGAAAAATATTTTAACTTTATTAAATTTGCAAAAGCCGGTGACTTAGCATTTCAAAAGGTGATTTCAATTTCGAGGACTGAGATCAGTGATTTAAGCAAATATAGCTATCACATAAATATTATCCTCTAAAGACGTTACAGATCGACACAAGGCCCCAAACAAGGCTTACAGCCCACAAATATATCAAATACAGTGTATTTCCAACACTAATAACATATTATTCATTTCCGGGATGGACCAAGTCTCAATCCCCAGTCACAATCAATCCCGCACCTGCCACGGTGTGCGAGCCACGCCCTACTAGCGTCACAATGTGCTAAGCCGGGGTTTCGAACCCTCAGGCTACCATATACATAAACTACTCACCTCTAGCCGGTCGTAGACTCGTCCGTGATGCCTTTTCCTTTGAATTTAGATCCCTCGTGCGTAGAATCTAGTCAAACCACAATAATTATATCAAATACGGGTCAAAGAATCATAACCCATGTCAATTTACATGAAATTCGCATAAATACACTAAGTTGGTAAATCCCGACTTTCGGTACGCTTCTCGAAAAATTACGAAAGTCACATATTCGGAACCCTCATCTCAATACGAGTCTAAGCATATCAATTCTACCAAATTCGGACTCCATTCGTCCATTCAAAACCTTGATTTTCTAAAGTTCAAGCCTAGGGTTAAATCTTCCATGAATCACCCCAAATTCTTCCATTTTCATGATATAATTGCATAATATTATCAATACTAATCATAGTTTAAGTCCATAGTTGATTACCTGATGATTTCCCTTGAGTTTCTCTTCAAAATCGCCCAAATCGCCTCCTTGCCGAGACCCAATTGTGTGAAATATTTCTGAAATTTTCTAACTTCTGATACACTTAACTCACTGCGATTTTCGCTTCTGCGATACACGGACCGCTCCTGCGGGTCCGCTTCTGCGGAAAGTCTTCCGCTCCTGCGGAATATTCCACTTCTGCGACCAATAGTCCGCTCTTGCGGACTCGCCTATGCGACCAACCACCCGCTTCTGCGGACTTCTCCATTTCGCCTCTTGACCGCTTCTGCGGTCTACCCTTCGCTCCTGCGACGCCGCCTCAGTGGACATTTTTCCGCTTCTGCGTAAACAAGCGCTCCTGCGCCTCCTCGTCCGCTTCTGCGGACTCGCTCCTGCGCCCCCATTTCCGCAGGAGCGAAAACAACAGAACCAGAACACTTCCCTGCAATTTTTCCATATTTTCTCCCGTTTAGCCATCCGAAAACACCCCGAGGCCCCCGGGACCTCATCCAAACACACCAATACATCCTAATTCCTTATTCGAACTTGTTCCAATCATAAAAACACCATCCTAAACATCAAAATCACCAATTACCCACGGATTCAAGCCTAAATTTCTTAAAACTTTCCGAATTACACATTCGATCAAAAACCCGAACAAACGATGTCCGAATGACCTGAAAATTTGCAGACATATCCAAAATCACATAACGAAGCTACAGAAATTGTCGGGATTCAATTCCGACCCCCAGATCAAAATATCACCTACCATCCGGTTTTCGCCAAAATTCAACCTTCGCCAATTCAAGCCTACAACTACACCGGACCTCCGAATTCAATTCCGATTGCTCTCCTTAGTCATAAATGATCCCCCGGAACTAGTCAAATCACCAGAATCCGGTTCCGAGCACTCTAACTCAATAGTCAACTCTAGGTTGACTTCCCATATTCAAGCTTTCTTCAAACATGCTATTTGCTTCATTTTCAACCCGAATCACTCCTAACTCACCCGATATATTCTAATACTGATTTAAAAGCATAAGATATGTAAATGCAAGGTAACGGGGTGGTAATTCCCGTAACGACGGGCCGGGTCGTTACATTCTCCCTAACTTAAACAAACGCTCGTCCGCGAGCGGGTTAAGAAACATACCTAGAGTCTCAAATAGGTGTGGATATCTGCTCCGCATCTTCTGTTCGGTCTCCCAAGTTGCTTCCTCCACCAGACGACCTCTCCACCGCACTTTCACCGAAGCTATGTCATTGGATCTCAACTTACGAACCTATCGACCCAAAATGGCTACCGGCTCCACATCATAGGTCAGGTCCTCATCCAGCTGTATCAATGACACAAGCACGCAACACATGAGACGGGTCTCCGACATACTTCCGGAGCATAGATACATGGAACACCGGGTGAACCCCCAACAAACTAGGTGGCAAAGCAAGCATATAGGCCACCTCCCCAACTTTCCTAAGCACCTCAAAAGGTCCAATGAACCTTGGGCTCAACTTTCCTTTCTTTCCAAACCTCATAACACCCTTCATAGGTAAAACCTTCAACAACACCTTCTCACCTACTGAGAAAGACACATCTCGGACCTTCCGGTCCGCATAACTCTTCTGACGCGACTGAGCTGTGCGAAGTCTTTCCTGAATCACCTTCACCTTGTCTAAGGCATCTTGGACTAACTCTGTTCCCAACAACCTAGCCTCGCCGGGCTCGAACCAACCGACTGGAGACCTACACCGCCTCCCATATAAAGCTTCATACGGTGCCATCTGAATGCTGGACTGATAGCTATTATTATAAGCAAACTCCGCAAGAGGCAAATAATCAGCCCATGAACCACCAAAATCAATGTCACAAGCACGCAACATGTCCTCCAATATCTGAATAGTACGCTCAGACTGTCCATCCGTCTGTGGATGAAATGCTGTGCTCAGCTCTACCTGTGAACCCAACTCTCGCTGAAATGTCCTCCAGAACTGAGATGTGAACTGGGTACCTCTGTCTGATATAATGGAAATAGGAACTCCATGCAATCTCACTATCTCACGGATGAATATCTCCGCCAACCGCTCTGAGGAGTATGTAGTACACACTGGAATGAAGTGAGCTGACTTGGTCAGCCTATCCACAACCACCCAAACTGAATCAAACTTCCTTGTCGTCCGAGGGAGTCCACTAACAAAGTCCATAGTGATCCTTTCCCACTTCCACTCGGGAATATCAATACGCTGAAACACACCACCAGGTCTCTGATGCTCATACTTGACCTGCTGACAGTTTAGACACCGAGCCACATGGCTCACAATATCTTTCTTCATCTTTCTCCACCAGTAATGCTGCTTCAAATCCTGATACATCTTCGCGGCTCCTGGATGGATAGAATACCGCGAGCTGTGGGCCTCTTCCAATATCAACTCACGAAGGCCATCAACATTGGGCACACATATCCGGCCCTGCATCCGCAATACACCATTACTATCAATAGTAACATCTATGGCATCATCATGTTGAACTCTGTCCTTAAGGACAAGTAAGTGTGGATCATCATACTGGTACTCTCGAATACGATCATATAGAGAAGAACGAGCTACTACACAAGCCATAACCCGACTGGGCTCAGAAATATCCAGCCTTACCATCTGATTAGCTAACGCCTGAACATCAACTGCTAGGGGTCTCTCCCCAACTGGAATATACGCTAAACTACCCATACTAATAGCCTTCCGGCTCAATGCATCAGCCACTACATTGGCTTTCCCGGGATGGTACAAGATAGTAATATCATAGTCTTTAAGCAATTCAAGCCATCTCCGCTGCCTCAAATTTAGATCTTTCTGCTTAAACAAATGCCGAAGGCTGTAGTGGTCTATATATACATCACAAGATACGCCATATAGTTAATGCCTCCAAATCTTCAAGGCATGAACAATAGCAGCTAACTCCAAATCATGAACATGGTAGTTCTTCTCGTGGGGCTTTAGCTGACGAGAAGCATATGCAATAACTCTACCCTCCTGCATCAACACACAACCGAGTCCAACTCTAGAAGCATCACAATACACCATATATGACCCCGAGGCTGATGGTAACACAAGTACTGGAGCAGTGGTCAAAGCCTCATTGAGCTTTTGGAAGCTCTCCTCACATTCATCAGACCACACAAATGGAGCATTCTTCCGTGTCAACTTAGTCACCAGTTAAGCAATAGATGAGAAACCCTGAACAAACCGGCGATAATAGCCTGCCAAGCTGAGAAAACTCCGAATCTCTGTAGCTGAGGAAGGTCTGGGCCAATTCTGCACTGCCTCGACCTTCTGTGGATCAACCCGAATACCATCACTGGACACTACATGTCCCAGAAAACCGACAGTATCAAGCCAGAACTCACACTTAGTGAATTTTGCATAAAGCTTCTCTTCTCTCAACCTCTGCAATACCACTCTCAAGTGTTGTGCATGCTCCTCCCGACTGCGTGAATATACCAGAATATCATCAATAAACACAATCACAAAAGAATCAAGGTACGGCCGAAATACACTATTCATCAAGTGCATGAATGCAGCTGGGGCATTAGTCAGCCCGAAAGACATCACCAGGAACTCGTAGTGCCCATATCGCGTCCTGAACGCTGTCTTCATAATGTCTGAGTCCCTGATCTTCAATTGATGATAGCCCGATCGAAGATCAATCTTAGAAAATACACTAGCTCCCTGGAGCTGATCAAATAGGTCCTCAATACGAGGCAATGGGTACTTATTCTTCACTGTTACCTTGTTCAGTTGCCTATAATCAATGCACATTCTCATTGTGCCATCTTTCTTCTTCACGAACAACACCGGTGCACCCCAGGGTGACACACTCGGGCGATTGAAACCCTTATCTAAGAGTTCCTGAAGTTGTTCTTTCAATTCTTTTAACTCTGCTGGTGCCATACGATAGGGAGGAATAGAAATGGGCTGAGTGCCCGGCACCAAATCAATACCAAAATCAATATCTCTATCAGGCGGCATGCCTGGCAGGTCTGCTGGAAATACATCCGGAAACTCCCTCACAATGGGGACCGAATCAAGACCGGGTGTCTCGGCCTCAACATTTCTAATGAAGGCCAAATAAGATAAACAACCCTTGCCAATCATTCGTTGGGCCTTTATATAAGAAATCACCCTGTCGGACACATAATCAGTCAAGCCATGCCACTCGATCCTCGGATTACCCTGGAATAGCTAGTGTGACTGTTTTGGCATGACAGTCCAGAATCGCATGGTAAGGAGATAGCCAATCCACGCCTAAAATCACATCGTAATCTACCATGCCCAGTAGTAATAAATCAACTCGGGTCTCCAGACCCCCAATAGTAATAATACAGGATCGATATACCTGATCCACAACAACAGTATCCCCCACCGGGGTAGACACATGTACGGGCAAAGCAAGAATACCACGGGTCATACCCAAATGATGTGCAAAATAAGTAGAGACATAAGAATAGGTGGATCCGGGATCAAATAAGACGGAAGCATCCCTGTGGCAGACTGAGATAATACCTGAAATAACCGCATCCGAAGCACTAGCATCCTTCCTATCCGGAAGAGCATAGAAACGAGCACGGCCTCCACCAGTACTACGATCCTCACCCCTAGGGCGACCTGTGGATACCTGGCCACCAGTCCTAGCCGACCGTGCCGGCGCCGAAGAAACCGGAGTAGAAGACGAGGCCGATCCCTCTGCCGAGACCGCTACGAAGCCACCGAGGACACTCTCTCCGATATGGCCCAAATCACCGCACTCAAAACAACGAGCATGAAGATGGAAGAAGGGGCTGCCGAGGACCCCTCGCTACGGACGAACCCTCGTGCCGAGGAAGCGAGGAGCAAAGCTTTGAGTCGGAAGAGCACTTAGTGCGGTCGACTCTGCGGCGGCTCGCGCGACCACGATAACCCCGATGGCCACGACGACCACGATCCGATGAAACCCCACCGGACTTGCACGTCCGGACTAATGAGACACTGAAAGAACGACCTCTGCTATGATGAGATTGGCCCCTAGACGGAGCACCACTGTAGCTCGCCGGTGCCACGAGGCCTCTTGCGCCTCTCTCCTCCTCCCGCTCTCTCGCGGCGATCTGTCTCAATGTGACGGGCAGCATCAACCACCTCCTCAAAGGTAACCGTCGAAACTCTCTCCCTGGTCATCAATATGCGGATGGGATAAATAAGGCCATCAATAAATCTCCGAATCCTCTCTCTGTCCGTAGGAACCATCCACATGGCATGACGGGCCAGCTGTGTGAATCTCATCTCATACTAATTAACCGTCATCTCTCCCTGCTTCAACCACTCGAACTGACGTCGCAGCTCCTCTCTCCGAGACCGAGGCACGTACTTCTCCAAAAATACCATGGAGAACTGCTGCCAAGTGAGGGGCACTGCCCCAGCGGGCCTACGCCTTTCGAAATCCTCCCACCACTGAAATGCTGCACCTGTGAACTGAAAAGTGGTTAATGAAACACCGCTGGACTCTAGAATACCCGCGGTGCGAAGCATGCGCTGACATCTGTCAAGAAAACTATGGGCGTCCTCGCCCTCAGCACCACTAAATGTCGGAGGCTGTAGCCTCTCAAATCTCTCCAAACGACGCTGCTCATCGTCGGGCATAGCTGGAACCATATAAGCAGGAGCTGGTGCAACGGGCGCAACTGGCTGGACTGGCTCGGGTGTGTGAGCCACGGGGGTTTGATTCCCTCCCCCTGCCTGTGAAGAAGATACTGCAGCAGTAGAGCCGTAACTACCTGAGCCAAGCCTGTGCACACTGATAAAATCTGAGCTAAGGTCTCCTGAAGACCCGGTATCTCAATGGGCAGTGCCGGTGCCTGAACCTGAGTTGCCGGAGCGTCTGCCGCTGGAATCTGGTCTTGAGCCTAGGCCACTGGTGCAGGAATCTGACCCTAAGTCTGATCAGCTGGTGGATCAGCAGGTGCTGGTACTGCTGCCCTACCTCTACCATGACCACGGCCTCTAGGTGCCAATGGTGGTCGTCCGCCATGTCCGCTAGCACGTGTTCTCGCCATCTGCGAGAGAATAGAATATGGAAAAGTTTAATTTCATGGCAACACAATTCGCACGATATGAATCCAAGAAAATGAGGTTTTTCCTAAAGTTTATGTAGCCCTCCGAGGATAGATACGGACGTCTACGTACCGATCCGCGAAAGCCTACTAAACCGGCTCATGACTCGCGAGTTTTAATAACCTAGGCTCTGATACCAACTTGTCACGACCCAAATCCGGTCGTGATGGCGCCCAACAATCAAGCTAGGCCAGCCAGACCAACCAGTTCTGATTACATCGAATACCAGTCCCAAATGGACAACCCAAGAAGAATATATGAGTTTAAGAACTCCAATAATAATAATAAAGAACAAAATACTGACACTCCCAAAGATCCGGAGTCACGAGTCTAGAGCCTCTAACAAAACCCAACAGGAAAAGAGAGTACGATATAGAAGTACTCAAGTCTGAATACCAAAATACAAAATAACAACTGGAAATGAGAGGAGAAGCTAGGTTCTGCGAACGTAGGCAGCTACCTCAGCAACTCGATGTGACACTGCAAACGCTGGAGATGCCTGTCTACTGCTCCGGAGTACCTGAGTCTGCACACAAAAGGTGCAGGGAGTAGGGGTGAGTACTAAGTACTCAGTGAGTAATAAATATATACAAGTAGCTGAAAATAAGAAATCCACAGAATACCACATAATGAAGCTAAACTACAGTTCGAATCTCCTACGAACTAGCATCAACAATACAATACAGCTACCACAGAGTAAGTCAACAAATAAAGATGCAATGCAATGCACATAACCGCTACGACGTGTAGCCCGATCCAATTTAACGTCGACGGCGCTCACTGGGGGTGTGTACAGACTCCGGAGGGGCTCCTACAGCCCAAGCGCAATACTGTTGCGGCGTGCAACCCGATCCTCATATCAACCACTGCGGCGTGCAGCCCGATCCATGCTCAGTCCACAATAAGCAAATAAGTGACAAAAAAATTCATTTTTCTTAATTCCAGTTTCCAGTTCATAGTTTATGAAAAATACTTTAACTTTATTAAATTTGCAAAAGCCGGTGACTTAGCATTTCAAAAGGTGATTTCAATTTCCAGGACTGAGATCAGTGATTTAAGCAAATATAGCTATCACGTAAATATTGTCCTCTAAGGACGCTACAGATCGGCACAAGGCCCCAAACAAGGCTTACAGCCCACAAATATATCAAATACAGTGTATTTCCAACACTAATAACATATTATTCATTTCCTGGATAGACCAAGTCTCAATCTCCCATCACAATCAATCCCGCACCTGCCACGGTGTGCGAGCCACGCCCTACTAGCGTCACAATGTGCTAAGCCGGGGTTTCGAACCCTCAGGCTACCATATACATAAACTACTCACCTCTAGCCGGTCGTAGACTCGTCCGCGATGCCTTTTCCTTTGAATTTAGCTCCCTCGTGCGTAGAATCTAGTCAAACCACAATAATTATATCAAATACGGGTCAAAGAATCATAACCCATGTCAATTTACGTGAAATTCGCATAAATACACTAAGTTGGTAAATCCCGACTTTTGGTACGCTTCTCGAAAATTTACGAAAGTCACATATTGGGAACCCTCATCTCAATACGAGTCTAAGCATATCAATTTTACCAAATTCGGACTCCATTCGTCCATTCAAAACCTTGATTTTCTAAAGTTCAAGCCTAGGGTTAAATCTTCCATGAATCACCCCAAATTCTTCCATTTTCATGATATAATTGCATAATATTATCAATACTAATCATAGTTTAAGTCCATAGTTGATTACCTGATGATTTCCCTTGAGTTTCTCTTCAAAATCGCCCAAATCGCCTCCTTAAGCCGAGACCCAATTGTGTGAAATGTTTCTGAAATTTTCTAACTTCTAATACACTTAACTCACTGTGATTTTCGCTTCTGCGATACACGGACCGCTCATGCGGGTCCGCTTCTACGGAAAGTCTTCCGCTCCTGCGGAATGTTCCGCTTTTGCGACCAAGAGTCCGCTCTTGCGGACTCGCCTATGCGATCAACCACCCGGCTTCTGCGGACTTCTCCATTTCGCCTCTTGACCGCTTCTGCGGTCTACCCTTCGCTCCTGCGACGCCGCCTCAGCGGACATTTTTCCGCTTCTGCGTAAACAAGCGCTCCTGCGCCCCCATTTCCGCAGGAGCGAAAACAACAGAACCAGAACACTTCCCTGCAATGTTTCCACATTTTCTCCCGTTTAGCCATCCAAAAACACCCCGAGGCCCCCGGGACCTCATCCAAACACACCAACACATCCTAATTCCTTATTCGAACTTGTACCAATCGTAAAAACACCATCCTAAACATCAAAATCACCAATTACCCACGGATTCAAGCGTAAATTTCTTAAAACTTTCTGAATTACACATTCGATCAAAAACCCGATCAAAGGATATCCGAATGACCTGAAAATTTGCAGACACATCCAAAATCACATAACGAAGCTACAGAAATTGTCGGGATTCCATTCCGAGCCCCGGATCAAAATATCACCTACCATTCGGATTTTGCCAAAATTCAACCTTCGCCAATTCAAGCCTACAACTACACCGGACCTCCAAATTCAATTCCGATTGCTCTCCTTAGTCATAGAACTAGTCGAATCACCGGAATCTGGTTCCGAGCACTCTAACTCAATAGTCAACTCTAGGTTGACTTCCCATATTCAAGCTTTCTTCAAACATGCTATTTGCTTCATTTTCAACCCGAATCACTCCTAACTCACCCGATATATTCTAATACTAATTTAAAAGGATAAGATATGTAAATGCAAGGTAACGGGGTGGTAATTCCCGTAACGATAGTCGGGTCGTTACAGAAAAAAACAATTTCAAAGGATTTGAAAAGAAAACAGAAACGAGAATTGGAAAGTTAGGGACAACAAATCAATTGGAAACAAGGTGTGGCGTCAAATTCAGCCGCCATATGCCAAGCGACGCGAGAGTGTGGTTTTTTTTTTAAAAATTAAAAAGGATAATTTATATATATTAAAGTTTAAACAGTGCGTACAGAATTGTTACTAGCATACAAAGTACTACTAGAATATACGGTTGCCATAGTCATCCTATTGGAATTATCATCATGGCATCCGTTTACATTCACCCTTATATTTACATTAGTCTGAGTATTATTATTAATCAAACTAGTAGTTAACCGGCTTGGTTGAATATCAGTACAACCAGCATTATCATATACAAAATGTAGCATAACAAAATCCGGAGCATTGACAAAAATTGTTGGCTTGCAAATTATCACATACTGATGTCCTTCCTTAGTTAAGTGATATGCTACTCTATTTTATTCTCTGTACGCATGATTGAGCACCGATTTATCTAACCTGTCCAGGTAAAACCTGCAATCCTCCACAAGGTTAGAAAAAGCAATATTTCCAGAGTTTAATAAAGTAAGCAAATTCTTTGCATCCACCTCTACTTGTATAGGTTTAAGATCATATTCATAGGCAATTTGTAAACCATGCTTTAATGCATATAATTCTGATTAAATAGGAGATATGTGTGGTACTGGTCCAGTAAAACCTACAATCCAATCACCCTTGGAATTACGTATTACCCCTCCCATACCAGCTGTGGAGTTTGTAAAAGCTCCATCCGTATTAAGCTTGTAGTAATTAAGAACAGGAGGATACCATTTACAGTATTCACAAACCCTTTGCTTCTTAAAGCTCTTAGGGTCAAAAAATGTTAAATAAACGAACTCCGCTGCTTGTTTAGTAATTTTGTCAAACGGAACTCCATTTTTTTTGTTATGAAAGAGATTATCATTACGAGTTAACCAAATATTTCATAAACTATAGGATAAAAAAGTTAAAGGGCTAATATGGAAAGGAAGTACAATTTTATTATTAAAAAGAAGATAGTGTAGCCAATTTAGACTGTTACAATGTTGGCTAACATAATTAACTAAAGGGGTTAAACCTAAACGGTGCCAATAACACTTTACATTAACACGTTCTAAGAAAATGTGTTTAAGAGTTTCTTCGTGTTTCAGACAAAATTTGCAAATAGCATCATCTTTAATGTTAATCCGAGTTAAGAAGCTATTTGAAGGTAACCTATTATAATTAATGAGCCAAAGAAATCCTTTTAACTTAGGATGTATTGGTAGTGACCAAAGCCAATTAAAATTTGAGATACTAGTATCCTGTGAGTTGGTATCATCTGCGCTAAGGCATTTAAAGATTGAATTGATTGAAAAGTTGCTTGAATTAGTTTAAGCCCAGTAAATATAGTCTGGTGTTGTATTATTAAAGGAAATATAAACAACATCGATTAATTGAGTAATACTATTAGTTAAATCAAAAGAAAGTAAGTTTTTTTTCCACCCTAAAGGCGACATCATTTGTGCAATGGTTAACTTAGTATCTTGGATAGATAGAGGGCCTTGTATTAAGGAGCGTAATGTAGTTCCCTGTTTAAGCCAAGGATCATACCAAACCTTGAGGGTTTCCCCGTTACCAATTTTCCATTGTATTCTCTTCTGATAATGGTTCCAGCCATTTATAACATTGTTCCAAGTTCTTGAATTTGTTGAGCAAGAATTTTTGTATAAATATTTGTTAATAAGAACTTTTGCCCACATAGAATGTGGATTATGGAATATTTTCCAATCAAGACCCGCATGTAAAGAATCATTTATAGTAGGTAACTTTTGGATCCCAAGACCTCCATTAGTCTTGGATTTAGTAACCAAATTCCAATTTATCAAGTGAAGTTTCTTTCTTTCCTTTGTGGAGCCCCAAAGAAAATTCCTTTGATATTGCTCAAGCTTTTTAATAATTTGTTTAGGAATTTGTATATATTGCATAACATGATTCGGAAGATTATTAAGCGTTGAACGACCATACAAAGTTAAGAAATTAGTTTTCCATCCTGCTAGTCTATTCTTAAAATTGTCCAAAAGAAATTGAAAATCTCCCTATTTTGGTTTACCAATGAACATAGGGAATCCTAGATATTTTCCAAAAGAAGAGCCTTCATTAATAAAAAAAGTCTATTTAATAAAATATTTATTCGTTAGTGAGCAATTTTTAGAGAAGAAAACTTTATACTTGTCAAAATTTATTTTATGTCCTGAACATACCGTAAAATGATTTAGTACATCAACTATTGCATGGCAACTTTTAGTAGTAATTTTTTATACCAACACAATATCATCAACAAATAGTAGATGGAAAAGTTCAGGACCTTTTTTAGACAAATTAATAAGGGCCCTTTGCAAATAGTCCACAGATAAGGTAATACTACGAGACAACATTTCCATACACATTATAAATAAATAAGGTGAAAGTGGATCACTCTGACGAATACCTCTTGATGGTGTAAAGTACGGTGTACTAGAAACATTAATCAGTTTGGATATAGAAGTCGTTGAGACACATGACATAATTAAACTAATCATATGAGGTGATATATTAAAAAATTGAAGGGTTCTTCGTATAAAAGACCATTCCAGTCTGTCAAAGGCCTTTTAAAGATCAAATTTTAAAAGCATATACTGAGTCTTACCTTAACGCGAGAGTGTTAGTTCGCGACAAGTCCGCGAGGCGCAGCCTAACGCGTGAAATGCGCTAGTGTTCCGGTCCGATATCATTTCTTTTCCTTTTTATTTTGGACTTGGTTATTTCCTCTAAGTTTCTCCGTACACTTTTAAATAGTCCTTAAATAGAATTTTTATATAGCTTTTGGCGAAGGCCGAGTACAGAATCGACATAGAGGTATGGTTTCATTTTTTTTTTCCACTAAATTAAATAATTTTTATGTTTCTTTGTATGATTTGTTGTTAGTTTATCATGTCTATGAGGAGCTAAACCTCACGTTCCAGGGTAATGGTTCTTTCATGATTATTTCTATTTGGATATAATTTTGGTTTTCTTAATTATCATATTTATTTATTTATTCAATCCTGAACTAACTATTTGATTGCTTGATCACCAAATCAATACTATCTACGAATTTAGAATTTAACTCGAAAGTGGAAATTCTATATTGAATATGGGAATGACTAGAGCAAGTTCTTGAACATTGGGAATCGGAGAATGAATTCGCGGTTAGGATAGACATATACTTAATTGTCTTGCTTGATTGATGTACAGGAAATATAAATACGTTCTTGCTGATTCTAATATATGCATTAGGTTAGCTTGACTAGGAGAGTAAGAACTCGACAGATTCTTATGAGCAATATTAACCTTGTCAACCATTAAGCTTGATAAATTAGTTAGTCAATTTAATTGAAGTATACAATAGGAATGTTAGATAGCCCATAACCTAGATTGTTTTCATCACATTAATAACATAAAAATCTACTCTTCCTTTGTTCAGAGTTCATTACTTGTTTTTATTTTATTTTAATTCGATTAGATTCATATACTTCTAGGTTTAATTCTTATTTAGATAATTAGGAAACTCTAAATTAAAAGTTAATCACAAGTCCACGTAAGGTTGACATCCGACTTTAGTCACTTTATTACTTGATGACCGCGTATACTTGCATGTGCATTTGGTCGCAACATCATACATATGAACTATTAAGTTCTTCAAATTGCCAACATTTGATGAATGGTGTTGAATCCTTCTAAGAACTTCCAAAGCTATATCCGAACATATATCCAGTTCTAAAATTACAATGCGAACCTATTAGAACCCTGAAAATTGAATTCCTTGTTCATTTATCAAAAATCAAACTTTGACTAAATCCTACAACTTACAGCTTCCAAATAGGAGCTAATTGTTGCATATTAATTCCAAACCTGAGAAAATCCATTATGACCATATATATAAGTCATAAACCACCAAATACACCCAGATGATATTGAAAATAATGTATTAGAACTCAAAACGACAGGTTGAATCGTTACAAACGCGAAGACATATGTCACACCCACCATTTAATTGTTCTCTTATTTGTAACATTACCTAATTTAAGCCATCACTATCCCAAAGTTCATATGACTATATATTTCTTTCTCAATGTCTTAAATAAAAACCATTTCCATGAAAATATGGAAGAAAGAAAGATTTAGGAAATGAAAAATAAATAGAAACAAGTAAAGTGAAAATTTGATTTCGGGCTTTATGAACAACAATTTAACCTTTATACACTGACGGTATAAAATATAATTACATAAAATTATCGTACGGTTATAGATATCAGGTTAATAAAGCGGACAACCTATTATAATTGATAAAATTGCATTGATAATATAAAAATTTGTTATATTGTCAATGCATGTAAGTCAAATCCTACGAATAAATCTCCCTATTCTATTAAAAGTATGTTTCAGAGATCGAACAAAAGTGTGCAGCGGGATCGCAAAGTACATATGGCAACAAGAATGGAGTCTTAAAGAATTAATCATGTTCCCCCAAAAAGCTTCAATCAAAGGTTGATCTCTGTTTACAAGAGATGTTGCTGACTGAATATAAGCCGAGGCAGCATGCTTGACCAACTCATTCCTTATGGAAATGTTGGAGGAGTCAAAAGTATTATTGTTTGCTGTATCATATTGCAGTGAAGATCCTTGGATTATGTCTTTCAAACTCACATATCTATGATGAACAAAAACGCAACGAGGATCATCTCTGTTTTTTGGTTTAAATGAAGGAAATGTTTTAAGTTTTGAAAGTTTTCTCTCCATTGAAAGATGTTGTATGCAGCATATTTCTTGTCTTCTCTGAATAATGTGTACCAATTGGATAAATTACACGCTAAAATTAACAAATTAATGAAGAAAACGTTTAATTTTCATTGACAAAACTAAAATATGCCATGAGACCACGTGCTTTTTCGAATATGTGGCTACAGAAAAAAAAGAAAGTGTCAATGTTTAGGGGCCATAAAAAGACTTGTGTTATGACCCCTTCTTTATATAGCAAGGCAATGTGACGTCCTCAATTCTCTGACTTACTCTAAATTGGTTAGAAGCCTGGTTTTCTAAAAAATAATTATAGCAGGTGTATAGGTCCAAATTTGATAACCACTGTAACGAATAAACAAGATAAAGGGCGAGGTCGATCATGACACAATGACTGAAGGTCTTCCTCATAAAGGCCGACGCCAAGGGCGGCTCCTTAAAATTGGTGGCCTAAAGCAAAATTTTAATAAGAAGCCTTATACCTTTTTTAATAGTACATATACAGATATATGCAAAAATATTAATCTTGCCATTTTTTTCATACTTATTGTTTATACTATATATTCTTAAATGACATAAAGTTTTTAACTTCACATAGTAATATTATTATTTTTATTAATAAATAATAATTTAAATAAATGAGATGTTATACATGTATTTACAATATATTACCTTTGATATTGTTGTAAAAAATGTATTTACTAATATGAAGATTTAAGTAATTTAATTCAAAGTTTTAAAATATTTTATTGTTAAAGAGTATACATCTTTCTTTTTTTTTCTTTTTCTTTTTACAAAATTTTGTACTTTTTTTTCTACAAACACTAATATTGTCTAATCTGAAATAAAATTTTAAAATTCATTATTAAAAAATTTGGGAGACGTAAATCAAGGCTTTACTAGTCTCCTATCAGAGCCACTTGTCCACACCTGATATTCTCAACCAAATTTATAGATTCTCATTTAAGATATGACAATAATGACAAGAACATTAAAGGCAATGAGTGTGTCATTCAGTTACCAAATGTGAATAAAGTTGGTTGAACAATACGTTCATGATGGGGCTATAGTCTATAAATAATTGTTGATCATCAATGGGGTGAGGCTTAACAAAACTGGTGGCCTAAAACCAAAATATATTAAAAAGACCTTGAAATATCTTTTATGAAATCCATATTATATTGAGATGCAAAAAAAAAAAAACTACATGGCTTTGATGTAGTGGTGAGAGTGCAACTCATGATGTATGAGTTAGCCGCACATCATATGGTATTGAATTGATCTTCCCCTAAATGAAAATGGTAAAGGGTGAACCCATTATCTGTCGTGTTTTGAATCTTGCGACATTTGTCCCGGGAATTTCTTAGTTAAAAAAGATAAAACACAAAAGAACTTGCTTTCTAGTGTGTAGATCAATAAAATGTGACAAAAAAGAATAGTTAATTTAGAGAATTTGAGTTGAAATTAAAAAGAAAAATCGTGAGAACCATAAAAAAGACTATACATAAAGGAAGAAAACAAAATTGATGAAAGATAAATATATTATTTAATTTAGTGAATTTTTTTTATCCAATTAACTCACTCAATCTTACGTCTACCAAATATTAAAAGTTATTAAATTAAAAATATTTTATTAATAATTATATAAATATAAATTATGGAGTATATATTATATAATAATATAGTAATGCTTCTTAATTTTTGGGCCTTAATTATTTGGGGGCCTAAGGCAAGGGCTTCACTTGCTTTACTTTAGAGCTGCCCTTGACCGATGCTACAAGCAGGCAGTTGAGATATGATAGTAACGGTTACTTAAGTTTAGAAGTGGGCATAAAGAATATTCATATGCATATTCTTTATGTTGTACTTTTTAGGGTTTTTTGGGAATGTCCTTGTATATAGGAAGAGATAGGGAACAAAACAGGAATCTACCTTTCTAAACCGAAACACATAGTAAAAGTTGAAAGAAGAATATACGAAAAGTTGTCGTATTCATTTATTCAAGCACATGTTGTTCAATCTTTATCCATAAATCTCAAGATCCCACATATATTTTGGATCTCTCGTTTTGTCACGGCGCATCAGGGAAAAGGAACATCCCAATCATACAATCATTGGGTGAAAGTTCCTTTCCCATCGTAATCTTTGTCATTGCATATATTTATTATACATTTATACTACTGTTAATCATATTAAATTAAATCTATTATTTAATGCCCCTGAACCTACTCATTATGCAAGAACATTCTTTTATTAGGTCTGGAATTTATTAAGTTCAACTAAAATTCGTTCTTTTAGCTCATCATTAATTGGTTTATCATTTATTTGTTTAAACACCATTCATAAAAGAATGTTATTGTAACAAAATTGGATTAAGTTTTTGGTGTTCAATCTTGTAAATAAGTTTAAAAGAAATCCTGTAAATAAGTTTTTTTGAATTCGGTCGTTTGCCAATTCTTATAGCCTCTCTCAAATTTCCGTTCTATTATACAGGACACTATTTTTAAAATCTGTTCCGCCTTTTTAAGCATGCATTTATTCATCCGTATGTCAGTCAAACCTATATGACTCTTATTCCTAAAGTTAAGAACCCTACCATCATTAACCACGATAGATCTATTAGTCTTTCCATAGTTAATAAAAAGTGTTACCAACCTATGGTTAATAGAAATAGATTCCCCCTTGATAATATTATTATTCCTACTCAAACTAGCTTTATCTCGGGTAATGCTATTATTATGCTGGAAGCTATTCACTCTTTCAAAAAATCCATTTATGAAATTTGAGAAAATGCTCATTTAAGATTGACTTAGAAATAACTTTTGAAGATTGAAATAGTCATTTATCCACGACTCTCTTAAATTCCAAATTTCCTGCTAAGATCATTGATCTAATTGTCTGGCTTAAAAATTATCAATCTACTTTATAAGCTTAAAAACAATCAAAAATAAATAGGGGTAAATTGTAATAAAATATAATATAACCTAGAGGTAAAAGAGATGAAATTATTGCAGTAGATCTGATAAGATGAACTCCAGAAAGAGTGCTCGTTAGATGTAGGGATAGAAAGAGAGTGAGAGAAAATAAGAGAGTTGTATTATTCGAGAATAATAATGATACCCCATTACAATGGGAAGGTCCCCTTTATATAGCATGAGGCCTTCCTCAAAATAATCATAAAAGTACAAAAAGTGGTCGACGTCCCACTAGCGAGGACGCTGATTTTTAACTGGCGTCGCCTTCGTCCTCACGCCCAAGCCGTACCCTTACTTTAGTTGACGTATGCTCACTAGGTGTACCCTTCAGCGTAGAGACGTTGAGGGCCAAATTTGACCCTATACAGTTAGTCCCTCCGCTCATTGGTATCCGGTAGACGTCTTCAATGGGCGGAAATCCAGACCTCGTCTTTAGAAAATTTGACCTCACTATGGAGGCGGTGACGTGAATGAGGTGAAATGTATGGCATCGCCGAGCTGCTGACGCGTGGCTCCCTTTTCAAAATGACATCATCGCCCGCATGCATCATAATTATACTTACTCACGAGGCGGTTCAGAGGATGATGTGATATTCTGATTTCCCGCGCCCGTTTGGAATCATGCATCTTCGATTTCTGTGCATCCTAACCCTATAAATAGAGGGAAGGTTTAATCCATTTCATCTTTCGAACCTTTGGAAAACCTTTTCTGGCTTCCTCTTTTACCTTTCTTTCTAGCAACCGTTATTTCGTGCGAGACTCTCCCACTTCTTTTGAAACCACACTTCCTATCGTTAGTGCTTCGTTTCATACATAGAATAATATGACAAAACGTGGTGAGAGTAGTAAAAAGACCAAAGATAATGCTCCATCTAGGTTTCACCATCTTCCGGTGGCGAAGAGGAAAAGGCAGGGAAGGCCCTTGTTCCTTTTAGTGTAGACAATGTCCTCCCAAAGGAGATGCATATTCCCAGGGATTTTCCAACTAAAAGCCCAGCCCTTCCCTAGGAGCAGAGTAATTTATTACAATCCCACTTAGATGATCTTCGCGAGACGTACCATATTCCGGACCACATGGAAATGGTTCCGGCTGGGACGGACTATTGCCAATGTACACTGGCCTGGGTACTGCACATTCTACGAGTACCCATCCTTGATCAGTTATGTCCTCCAATCTACCCCCTAGCGGATGAGTTTTGCCATTTTTAAATGTGTGTACGGCTCAGCTTACTCTTTATACCTTGAAGGTGTGCCGGATTATGATCACATATGCTGTCAAGGCTAAGTGCAACGTCTCGGTCCACCACCTCTTACAGTAGTTCAGCCCTGGTTACTTGAGGGGTACCATGCTGCAACTGAAAAATCATGGCACGAAGGGCTTGGTTGTTAAAGTCGACGACAAGACCTACCGCCATTTTTAGCGTAAATACTTCTACATCAAGACAGAGCACCTGGTGTCGAATCCCAAAGGGTTCCCAAAAAATGGAATCTAGAACGTAAGTACCTTTATTTGTAGAATTTATCACTGCTTGCGACCTTGACCATACGGCCATTATGATTTCTTTGCTTTTCCTTTTTTTGCAGAGAGGCCTTATCCACCCCAGTTCATTGAAAATATTAAATCTTGGGTGGAAAGAATTATTCCTTATGTGGAGGAATGCTGTATCTAGGTTACATTTCGTGAACGATACGGCCCGTCGGGTAATTCTTTGGCTAAGGTTTGGAGGTTCCCTTAGGTTTTGTTACCTAACTTATTCGTGTTGGCAGGTCAGAGCTCCCCTTAAAAGAAGAAGAACGTCGTTACCTCGCCTAGGGCGGGGACTAACTCTGATGGTGGAAACATACCCTATGGCTCGCTTAGTGATGGCACTCCAGGGGTTCCCCAGCATGAGGTTGTGCCATTGGCGGCCCACAAGTGAAGTGACTCCTTCAATGCCATCCCCGCAGCCTGTGGAGGAGACCTCTAAGGGTGAGGAACGACCGGAGAGGAAAATGTGTTAGTTGATAACTAGGAAGGGGATAGCCACAGAAGACGAAATGGCGAGTGAGCCCTGTCAGGGGTCAAGGCCAGTTTTTATGGACGATGCCATCCGTTCTGGGAGGTCATCTCCCCAAGGGATGGAAGTTCCCGATGCCAGCCCAGCCCGCATTCTGGAGAGTGGCTCATCGGCTGCTGTTGGAGAAACGGGCGACGGTGCCGAGAGGGTGGACCCTGAGGCTGCCTATGTGGATATAAATGTGTTAACGAGGTGTCTGACCCATGTGGGGATGATGACAGGTAGATCCAACCGCCAAATTCTGATCCCAAGAGAGTATAACCTGTTGCAACACAATGAGCAGGCCGCACTGGATATGACCCTGTTATGTGCGGCCGTTGAGCATGAAATGCTAAAAGGTGTTAGCGACGGGGAACTATCCCAGAGGGTCGCTGGTGCAGCCTTGCAGGTAGTTTTTTATTTTCTTCGTGTATCGTAAAGTAAACTTTGATGCATACTGACTTGACTTTCCTCTTTTTCCTCTTTTTTAGACTCTCATCTTGGAGGTAGAGAGGAGGCGGAGAGCGCAAAGGAAGGCAACCACTTTTAATATGGTGGTAAAGAAATATCAGCGGTGTCGTGCCAAGCATCAGACGCTGGCAAACCTACTCAAGTAGGACCCGAAATTTCAGGTTTTTCATGAGGGCCTGGAGCAGCCCAAGGCCCAGTTGAAGCGGGGGGTGGTTGAGCTAGAGTAAGTTGATGAACAACTGATGGCCGCTTTGGCTCAAAACATTAAGCTGGAGACTCTTCTTCAGTCGAAGGAAGAAGAACTGGAGGTCAGAGTCTTCAGTCGAAGGAAAAAGAACTGGAGGTTAGCCATAGGGTGGCGGCGGAAGCCGTTGATTTGTGAGCCAAGGTTGCTTTCTTGACCGTCGAGCTTGATACCAAGGCAGTTGAGATTCAAGCCCTTAAGTAGACTGTTGTGCCAAGGTCTGATGAGGATGCGTATCGTGAGGCACATGAGATGTGGGTGTATGCCAAGGCCAAGCTAGTCGTGCTCGAGAAATTCTTAGCTGCGGGTCGAACTATAAAGGCGGAGGTTCACGAGCAACGGTGCATAGCTCGGGGCGCCCGTAAAGCCTGCGGGTATAGTTCTGACTCCCCAGACTGGGCAGGCTAAAATTACAAATACATTAACCGTCTTGGGTCCGGGTCTTGTATCTTTACAACTTATCAGCCTGGGGGCGGCAGTGGACGAGATAACGGACCTGTGGGGGACAGTGAGCAGAATGGCGTAGCCCTTTAGGACTTGTATTCATTTGGTTTTGTTGTATTTGGAAATGTAAATAGGTCCTTTTGTACATGTATTTTTGGATGATAATAGAAGTTATACTTTTGTTGTTATTCTTTTCCTTTTGTATCTTTTATTTTCGGTATCTCGTCTCTGTAGAGCGGATGCTCCCATATTTGTAAGATTCTCAGTGTTCTTCTCGAACGTTGTTTGTGTTATCCGCTTATAGGATGCATCTTTAATGCTAAATAGTGGTGGATTTAGCTAATAACGGCGTCGCTTCATCTGTTATTTACGTGCCTTGTGCCATAGTCGAATAGGGTTCGCGACCGTTGGTGGCGATGGCCTTAGCTGTAATATTGTCGATGGCCTTAGCCATGTACATAACTTTGACTGTCGTCAATTTACTCTATTTGTCGTAGTCGAGTTGTCAACTTATTGATGATGATGGCTTTAGCCTTTTACCTGTTGGAGATGGCCTTAGCCATTTACGTAACTTTGACTATTTTCGAATTTCTTGTTTGTTGTAGTCTAGCGGGGTCGACTTATTAACGATGGTGGCCTTAGCCATTTACACGTTGGGGATGGCCTTTGCCATATACGTAACTTCGACTATCTTCGAGTTACTTCATTTGTCGTAGTCGAGCTGGGTCGACTTGTTAATGATGGTAGCCTTAGCCATTTACACGTTGGAGATGGACTTGGCTATAAACGCAACTTTGACTGTCGTCGAGTTACTTGTTTATCATAGTCGAGCTAGGTTGACTTATTGACAACGGTGGCCGTAGCCATTTACATGTTGGAGATGGACTTGGCCTTACACGTAACATCGATTGTCGTCGAGTTACTTGTTTGTCGTAGTCGAGCTAGGTCGACTTATTAACGACGGTGGCCTTAGCCATTTATACGTTGGATATGGCCTTGGCTATATACATAACTTTGACTATCACCGAGTTACTTGTTTATCGTAGTCGAGCTAGGTTGACTTATTGATGATGCTGGCCTTAGCCATTTACACATTGGAGATGGCCTTGGCCATATACATAACTTCGACTGTAGTCGAGTTACTTGTTTGTCGTAGTCGATCTTGGTCGACTTATTGACCATGGTGGCCTTAGCCTTTTACACGTTGGAGATGGCCTTGGCTATATACGTAACTTCGACTGTCGTTGAGTTACTTGTTTGTCGTAGTCAAGTTGGGTCGACTTATTGACGATGATGGCCTTAGCCATTTACACGTTGGAGATGGCCTTGGCCATATACGTAACTTTGACTGTCATCGAGTTACTTTTTTGTCGTAGTCGAGTTGGGCCGACTTATTAACGATGGTGGCCTTAGTCATTTATACATTGGAGATGGCCTTAGCCGTTCATACATTGGAGATGACCTTAGCCGTTCATACATTGGAGATGGCCTTAGTCGTTCATATATTGGAGATGACCTTAGTTGTTCATACATTAGAGATGGCCTTAGCCATTCATAAATTGGAGATGGCCTTAGCCGTTCATACATTAGAGATGTCCTTAGCCGTTCATACATTGGAGATGACCTTAGCCGTTCATACATTGGAGATGGCCTTAGTCGTTCATACATTGGAGATGACCTTAGTTGTTCATACATTAGAGATGGCCTTAACCATTCATAAATTGGAGATGGCCTTAGCCGTTCATACATTGGAGATGGCCTTAGCCGTTTATACATTGGAGATTATGCTAGTCCAGTCCCTTTGTCATCTTAGCCAGGAGAGCGCATGGAGCGGCTGGTATGATAAACTCGTTTCGTAAATATCTCCAGGTGTCCCCTCTACTGCCTCATTAAAAACCTCCCCGAGAAAACCCAATTGGGTAAAACTCGGGTAAGGGAAAAGAGTGCGACTCGAGAGACGCATTTTAAAAATGGAAATATTTGAGGTGGGCGACGTTCTAATTATTTTGGAGAATTCTTCCTTCCATTTTTTCTAAGTGGGATGCTCATATAGCATACTTTTAGTGTGTGTTTCATGCTCATCAGCACACATAGTTGTCACTGCATCCGCAACACAGTGCCAGTCCTAATAATAACCTCCTTGGCATCACCGTGTTGGCACTCTCTGATACAATCATATAGAGAAGATTGAGAAACAACGCAGTCAAAAACTCAGCTCCTATCTAAAACATCCAATCTAACAAACAGGGTGTCCAAGGTCCTAACATCTAATGCTAACGGCCTCTCTGCTATCGGTAGATATGCTAAATTACCCAAGCTCTCTACCTTTTGACTTAAGGCGTCGGCCACCACATTGTCCTTTCCAGGATGATATATAATGGTGATATCATATTCCTTAAGAAACTCTAGCCATCTCTGTTGCTGGAAGTTAAGATCCTTCTATTTGAAAAGATATTGTAGACTCTAATGGTCGGTATAGACCTCTGAATGGGCACCATACAAATGGTGCCGCCAAATCTTCAAGGCATGAACAATAGCCGCTAACTCAAGGTCGCGGACATGATAATTCTTCTCATGTACCTTTACATGTCTAGGCACGTAGGCAATCACCCTACCAAATTTCATCAACACCGCACCGAGTCTAACATTTGATGCATTATAGTACATAGTGTAAGACCCCGAACCTATAGGGAACACCAACACCGGAGCTGAAGAAGGACAAAAAAAGAAGCTGAGAAAATACTCGGGCTCCCCAGATGCCGAGGTAAAGAAAACAAATGTGGTTGTCTAGGTCAGGTAAATTAACAAAAAGACCAAATCCAAGGTACCAGACCCTAATTCCCTCTTCCAGTATAGGGATTACCCCAAGGATAACAAAGTATAGTTCTTTGCATATGAGTCGACCACCAACGAGAGGGAGCAGGCAGCAACCAGAAAAGGCTAAGAGGTTGATCCCCCTCAAGCTCAGGAACCAGAAGAAGAGTTGGAGGCTACAGCCTATCAAGAAGTTTCTCCAAACCTGAAGGAGATAATTGGTATCATCAACATTGCGTAGACACCATCCCATATAGATTCCATGTTTAAAGAGGCTCAAGCCGATAAAAAGAGTTCAAATGAGATGGCACCGGAGCCGAGATGATGCCCTTAAAGCGTTCTTCGATAGAATGGACATGAGCGCATTGGAGTACTACTCCGGGCTTGGTCACCTTGAGGTCCTAAAAAAGGCGTACCATCAGGAGCGTGCGATCTAAGCTCGAACCTGAAGCTAGTGATGCAGTTCCCTGCCAGGGGGTGTGAATCCCGACCATAAAAGAACTTTATTCATACTATCACAACGAACACCCTAGCATTCCGCTCCAGTGGGTGTGGAAAAATACCTTTGTTTCCTGGTGATCGTGGAAGACCAATATAAGATGAATGAAATAGGCACATTGATCCTCTTCAACGAGGCACAACATGCACTGAACCAGTTAAGACGTCTACCTTTTGTATCTTTTGCGGATTTTGCTTAGCTTTAGCATATTTTAATGACCTTATTGTTTTTATGGATTCGTTACTTCCTTATGAAAGCTTCCTTAGGTCTCATTTGGAAATTAGCAAGCTTGAGTTTGAGCTCAAACAATAGGTCCAGAAGAAGGACATGTACAAGGTTCATAGATCTACCAACTCTCCAGGATGAGCTAGAAAAGTCACAGAATGAGGCCTCGCCGGTGAAATGGGAGCATGCTGATCTGGTCAAGAAGGTAAGATATTTGAAAATAAAAATAAAAAGGTACTCGTTATTACTAACAACTCAACTTTGTAGTTTTAAGAGAAGATAGATTTGATTGACCAACTTTAGGCCGACATAGATGAGGTCAAGGCCATGACCGAGGCATTGAGGGGGAGGATAGACCTGATGGTTTAAAAAAAAGGCTAGAAAAAAGGAGTTGGAATCATCAAGGACCAACTTCAGGTGACAAAGAACAAGGCTGACAAGTGGTCTCGGCTAAATGATAAAATCCACGCATAACTGAACTCATCCGTCACGGGACGGGATGCCCTCGACCAGGAATACACCACGCTGAAGTCCAAATTGGAGGACTCTATGATCCATTCCTCCAAAGTTGAGGAAATTTTGGCCTAGGATAAGGCTGATGTCGAGATAGTCGAGGCCCGATTTAAGATGAAGACCGAGTATATGAAGAGGCTATCCTAGAGGGAGACCATCAAGGAGATTCATTCCTGAGGTTTTGACCTGTTAGCCAATATCGAAGAAGCTAAGAGGATCGAGGTCGAGGCAAAGGAACTCTATGAGCTTGAAGATCCTGAAGAATCTGATAGTTCCGAAGGTTCCGACGATTCTGATGCTGAGTCGAGCCCCAGTGAATATTAAGCATAGGTGACTTGGTTCTTTTTTGGTTTTTCCTTGTATGTTTTCTTTGTTTCTTGTTTTGAAGCCGTTTTATCACACATTTGTAAATATTTTTTGAAATATATAAAAAATTTCCTTTGCCAATACCATGTTTTTACTTTTCAGCATATCTTTGCAATTTTTTATTTATGTATCGTTCTTAATGCCATAACATATAATCAGATGTCATCTAGAGTATTCATTATTCGGAGGTATGATTGGGGCCCGATTTTGATGGCAACTCTGAATTACTCATAACTTCAAGACTTCTATAAAATTGAAGGATTTTAAGATGCTTGAGTGTTTTACTCATATACAATGATGGTTTTGCCGAGGGTAACCTTTGCGAAGGGTAACCTTTTAATAGGTTCTGATTATATGTAAGGGCCTTACTTTCTAAGTAAGGACTTCAGACGTCTCTGTGCCATTTTAGTTTGGTCATAAACGTTTGCATCCGGGCACTATCTAATTGGCTTGGTGCCTTCGGGATTCGGTAGCCTAGGATGTTCAAATTTTTTATCGCACGACATCCCCCGAGTAGGGGTAGCCTGTGGGCTTTAGGATCTAGGATCCGTTGTGGAGCATCAACGAAGTGAAATGTGTAATAATAAAGTATAAGGGAATTAATGTTTTTTGTCATTGTTTTATATGTAGGGTACATAATCGGAGGTGTATAAGCCTTGTGCCGTGGCTAGAGTGGGATACATGGGCACGATTCATATGACTATTTGACCCTTACAATGAATCATATTCGCAAAGCATTGGATTTTGACATATAAAATTTTCCCTTGTAAACGATTTTAACCTAGGGGTAATGGCCTTTAGTATTCGAGACCAAATGTATGAAGACTCGGATACTATTGATTTGGTGCAAATGATCATCAATCCCAATTTAAGGTGGGTATTCATAACTAAGGTAGCATGTTTTTGTGTTGCCTCATTAAAAACCTTGCCGAAAACACACTTGGGAACAAAATAGGTTCAAGGGAAAAAGAGTACAACACGTGCTTTTAGACCTAATAGCCACGTTCGCCTTTAGCTGAGTACCTGCATACGTTAGTCCATGATGTAACTAAATTTAAAAAAATTGAGTCCGTACCTTAGCAGTAGTACGGCTTTAAGTGTGCCACATTCTAGTTGTTGGGTAGTTGTATACCATTTCCCGATTCATGGCCGATTATTTTTTCAAATAGTATGTATTAGACTTTACCAGGCGCCTATGGTAGGGGAATAACGATGTCCATTCCCCACTTCATAAATGGACATGGTGACATGATCGGGTGAATAATCTCTACCGGTTGACGAATTATCGGGTCGTGTTTTTGCCACTTGTTGCATTTTTGCATGAAGTCTTTGGCTTCCTTCGCCATTTAATTCTAGTAGTAGCCGACTCTGATTCTCTTCTGAACCAAGTATTCTGTCCCAGAATGGTTCTCATAAGTGCCCTCATGGACTCCTCTCATGGCGTATTTGGTCTCCCGTGGAACTAAGCATCAAGCTTGTGGGCCAAAGAAGTATCTTCTAAATAATGCCCCTTCGACTAAGCTAAATTTGACATCTTTGGTTTGTAGGGATCTCGATTCTTTGGGATCTGATGGCAATTTTCCTATGTTTAAATAGTCTATGTATTTGTTTCTCCAATCCCAATTCACACTTGTCAAGTTTATTATGGCATGACCTTCGTCTACCATCGAGTTCATCAGTTTCACCACTGCCCGAGCTGAATTTTGTCAAAGTCAACGAACGACCCCAAGTTGGCCAGTGCATCGGCCTTACTATTTTGATCTCGGGGTACATGATATAGAGTCCGTTCCTTGAATTGGTGTAGGGTTACCGACAATTTGTCTAAGTACCTCCATATTCATTCCTCTTTTATTTTGAATATTCTGTTGACTTAGTTTAAGACGAGGAGAGAGCCGTATTTGGCTTCGATCACTTCGGCCCCGAGGATCTTAGCCAGTTCTAGATCTGCAGTCACAGCTTCGTAATCGGCTTCGTTGTTACTCAATTTTACAATTCTAGTAGACTGCCTAATTATGCTTCTTGCATGTGGTTTTAACATGATATCGAGCCCAGGCCCTTCACATTGGAGGAATCTTCCTTGAATATGATCCAAATTATCGAATTAGCCCTCGAAGTTAGCAGTAATTCCTTTTCAAATTTGGCTGTCAAGGCGGTGTAAAGTCAGCAACAAGTCGGCTAAAACCTGAGATTTTATGGTAGTTTGGGTCGGCACTCGATATCATACCTGCTAACTCCATAGCTCATTTGGCCAGCTGGCCCGAGAGCTCGGGCTTATGCATTGACATTCCTAAGTAGGTGAGAGGTTATGATGGGGTGGCACTAAAAGTACGATTTTAGTTTCCTAAAAGCGCTTAACAAGGAAAGCACTAACTTTTCTAGGTGAGGATACCTTGTTATTTCATCGCCAAGGTTTCTACTAACATAATAAATAGGAAATTGTGTACCTTCTTTGTAACGACCCGACCGGTCGTTTTAGAAAATTACGCCCTAATCCCCAATTTAACTGTTCCCCTAAGTTCATTTCTGCTATTGTGGTTTGCCGGGAGAGTCGGTTCTGAAATTTGGAGCATTTTGGGACACTTAGTCCCCAAATAAGAGCTTTGAAACTAGAAAATGGTCCATAGCCGGAACAGTGTTAAGACGATCTCGGAACGGAAATCCGATAGTTCCATTAGCTCCGTTAGGTGATTTCGGGGTTGGGAGCGCATTCGGATTGTATTTTGGAGGTCCGTAGCTTAATTAGGCTTGAAATGCCGAAGGTTGAAATTTTGGCGAATCCGAACGATAGGTGCGATTTTGATCCGGAGGTCGGAATGGAATTCTGACAGTTTCTGTAGCTTCGTTATGTGATTTTGGATATGTCCGCAAATTTTCAGGTCATTCGGACGTCGTTTGGTCGGGTTTTTGATCGAATGTGCAATTCGGAAGTTTTGAAGAAACTTAGGTTTGAATCCGCGTGTAATTTGGTGATTTCGATGTTTAGGATGGTGTTTTTATGATTGGAACAAGTTCGTATCATGTTGTGGAGTATGTTGGTGGTTTTCGTTGGGGTCCCGGGGGCCTCGGGATGAATTCGGACCATCACACGGGCATTTGGAACTTGGAAAATCTGCAGAAAATTGCAGCTTCAGTGCAGCAGGATTTTGGCCTACGTGTTCGCGAGGCAAGTGCCGCGTTCGCGTAGGCAAGGGGATTTTGGTCATCGCGTTCGCGACCCAGGCTACGCGTTCGCGTAGGAGAAGGAAAGGGACCATCGGGTTCGCGTCCCTTGTAACGCGTTCGCGTATGAGGAAGCTGGAATGCATCGCGTTCGCGTGGAGTAATGTCGCGATCGCATAAGAGGAAAAGGCAGGGCATCGCGTTCATGTGGACTGGGACGCGTTCGCATAGAGTAAAAGTCCGGAGGCTGGGAAGATGACCTTCGCGGACGCGTGACTTCACATTGCGTTTGAGATGAAGGACTGGAGCAAGGAATCGCGTTCGCGTGGGAGGCGTCGCGAACGTGATGAAGAAAATAGGTTGGCAGTGAGTTTAATTACAGAACAGAACCAGTCGCGGGTTTCATACCCCAAAATGCCATTTTTGAGTTCTAGAGAGAGAAAACTCACGGGAATTGCTGGGAATTCATCGGGGATTCGTCGGAGGTAAGTTTTGTGGCTTAATTGCATCATTTTAACATGAAATCATTGGTTAAATTTCTGTAAATGGAAGATTTAAGGTGGGTTTGAGCCCTAGGCCTAAATTGAAGAAAAATACTGATTTGAGTGGGCAAATGGAGTTCGATTTTGGTAAATTTTATATGCCTAGACTCGTATTGAGATAAGGAACCCAAAGATATAATTTTCGTGATTTTTCGATAAGCGTACCGAAAGTCGGGTTTTGGCAACTTGTGGGTTTTGGTGTATTTTGAGTTATTTTGATTGGGTAATGCCCAATTGGTCTATTTTGATGTGATTCTATTGATTTTTATCAGATACTACACTTGTGGAGGCCGACATTCGCGGCAATAGGGTTATTTCTTAGCGGTTTTGTACCGGAATTGAGGTAAGTGGCTTGTCTAACCTCGTGCGGGGGACTTTCACCCCTAGGATATTATGTGATACTTTAAATGCCTTGTACGCGAGGTGACGGGCGTGTACATGCGCTGGTTGTTGAACACATACTTTACTTAAAATGTCCAATGAGTGATATTCCTATTTTTAGCTGTTAAATTCGGTATTCCTACCCGGTAACAGTTAGGAAAGCATGATTTAGGTAGTATTTAACTGTCTAGTTGCCTAATTGTCTTACTTGAGTTTTTCTTGGTAATCGCTGGCGCTGTTTATCGGCGAAGTTATAGTTAAGCATGTTATACTTCTCTTTGTGTATTACTTTACTTGTTGTGTTTGTGGACTGCGGGTTCGATTCCCGGAGATCCTGAGATTTATTGAAATGTGGACTGCGGGTTCGATTCCCGAAGATCCCGAGATTTACTGAGATGTGGACTACAGGTTCGATTCCCGAGATCCTAAGTTATTGGTAGGGACTACGGGTTTGATTCCCGAGATCATGAGTTATTGGTAGGGACTGCGGGTTCGATTCCCGGAGATCCTGAGTTATTGAGATATTATTGAGACATGGGCTGCGGGTTCGATTCCCGGAGACCCAGAGGTACTGAGAATGGGACTGTGGGTTCAATTCCCACAGGTCCTGGATTTGTTTTATTGAGTTGGTTATTTGTTGTTAGCTTAATTGTAGATAGTTGCAGTAATCGGAGATCCCGAGATTTATTGAAATGTGGACTGCGGGTTCGATTCCCGGAGATCCCGAGATTTATTGAAATGTGGACTGCGGGTTCGATTCCCGGAGATCCCGAGATCTATTGAGACATGGGCTGTGGGTTCGATTCCCGGAGACCCAGAGGTACTGAAAATGGGACTGTGGGTTCAATTCCCACAAGTCCTGGACTTGTTTTATTGAGTTGGTTATTTGTTGTTAGCTTAATTGTAGACAGTTGCAGTAATCATCTTATTGTTGTTATTTCGGAAATTAGTATCATTTAAATTGTTTATTTTTGTTATCATCATTATATTATTGTTTCTCAGTAGGGCCCTGACCTTCCTCGTCACTACTCCATCGAGGTTAGGTTTGGCACTTACCTGAGTACCGCCGTGGTGTACTCATGCTACTCTTCTGCACACTTTTGTTGTGCAGATCCAGGTACATCAGAGCATGCTCATGCTAGGTGATTCCGCAGCTTTCTGGAGACCTCGAGGTATGATCTGCTACGTCCGCAGATCCGGAGGCTTCCCTTCTATTCTAGTAGTACTAATTGGCATTTTTCCTTCATCTCATTGATAGATATTCTTTACACATAGAGCCACAGTTGTATATTCTCTTTTAGTCTGTGTTGCCGTGGGATTCCGGATCTTGGCAGTGTTTTGTTCATTGTGTGACGGATGTATGTGCCAAACGGCACGGATTACATTTCTTTTTATGCTATTTTCCCGCTGTTTCTTAATTAAGTGTTTATAGCTTATATATTCCGCAACGTGTTAGGCTTACCTAGTCGTGGGGAACTGGGTGCCATCACGACATGTTCACGATTGGTGAACCAGGGTCGTGACAAGTTGGTATCAAAGCTCTAGGTTCATAGGAGTCACGAGACACAGGACCGGTTACTTAGAGTCTCGCCGATCGATACGGAGACGTCCGTATTTATCTACGAGCGGCTATGTAATTGTGTAGGAAACTCTTCATTTCTTTTGGATTCCTTTTCGTGCGACATTCTTTGGCATCAAAAATCTAAACTATTGCTTTCTATTCTCTCACGGATGGTGAGGATGCGAGCGACTCGCGATGATCAGGTACCCGCGCCCCTGTTGCCGCCGTTCGAGGCCGGGGCCGAGGTAGAGGACGAGGACGCGCCCGATGTGCAGCCACAACACCCGCGCGCGCTGCCGCTGAGGTTCCACGGTAGACCAGGTCGGGAGCGCAGCACCGGTACACCGACTACAGCCGCTACTACTCCAGCACTACAGGATACCCTGGCCCATTTCATGAGTATGTATACCACTTTAGCTCGGGCAGACCGCTTCCTCTCATCGCAGCCTACATCTCGAGCCGGGAGGGGCCCGTACTCCCGCAGCCCATTACACCGGCGCAGCCGTGCGCCGCAAGGACACGTTCCGCATGTTTTGGTTATGCCTCCCGCCGCCCCAACACAGCCCCGGAGGCGGACCAGCCGCCTCCGAGGACGAGCAGCCGTAGATCGGAGAGGTTCAAGAAATACGACCCTCCAGTTGTTTAGCCGGTTTGACTTCGTACGATACATTGGGTTTTCTGAGCGAGTGTCATCGTATTCTTCGTACTACGGGGATTGTGGAGACCAGCGGGGTTTCCTTCACCGCTTTTCAGTTTCGTGGGGCCGCTTATGATCGGTGGCGCACGTATGAGTCGGATAGTCCGTAGGAGTCCGCTTCATCGACTCGGACGCAGCTTTCGCATCCGTTTTCGAGGGAGTTTGTTCCACCGCAGCCTTAGGGATTCTTGGTGCTCCGGAGTTCGAGCGGTTGCGACAGGCTCCATGTCGCATCGGAGTATGCTATCGCTCACCCATCTAGCCAGGCACGCACCCGCTTGGTAGCCACCGGTCGGGAGAGAGTGCGAGATTTATCGAGGGCCTTGTTCCGCCTATCCGATCCAGCATGGCCAGAGAGCGGGAGACAGATATATCTTATCAGCAGGCAGCTAGCATTGCCAAGAGGATCGAGAGTATGCTCCCTGAGCGGAGAGAGAGAGAGGCCAAGAGGTCTCGCGAGTCGGGCCATTTCTCCGGCGCCCGCACTTCAGCAGCCCCGGTCGTTTTGGCGAGGGTTATTCCGGCCGACCAGCTCACTCGCGCATTGCCCGCATCCGGTAGTACTCCAGGTCCTCCCAGACCTCGCGAGCCTTATTATGCTCCCCGGCTTCAGCGCGCACCTCCTCGCGCGGGTCCTTCCGCGGGTCGACTAGCTGGGGGCGAGACCGGTCGACCACGACCACCGCGTCCTCCCGTAGCTTGTTTTGAGTGCGGGGATACCGCCACCTGGTTAGGGAGTGCCCCGTGCCCGGAGAGGAGCCCCTCACCGCCCTCGCAGCCTCGCCGTAGTTCTCGTGGCCGCCAGCCATCATCCCGCCTCCGCCGCCACCCACCTCGCCCGCCCAGCCGTGGCGCGGGGTCGTGGTTCCGCAGGCCGCCCTCGAGAGGGGGACAGCCGGATTCTATGCTATTCCCGATCGCGCCGCGGCTGTCGCATCTGACTCTGGTTATCACATGTATTATTCCGGTTAGTCACAGGGAGGCATCGGTTCTATTCGACCCCGGTTCCACTTTTTCATATGTGTCTTCTTACTTTGCTTCTCATCCGGGTGTGCCTCGGGATTCTTTGAGTGCCCCCATTTATGTTTCCACTCCGGTGGGTGATGCTTTGGCTGTGGACCGCATATATCGATCGTGTTTGGTTACCATTTGTGATTTTGAGACCATAGCGGATCTATTGTTGCTCGGGATGGTCGATTTTGATATTATTCTGGGCATGGACTGGTTGTCGCCCCATTATGCTATTCTTGATTATCACGCCAAGACCGTGACGCTGGCTATGCCAGGCATTCCACGTATTGAGTGGAGTGGTACTCTAGATCACACCCCTAGCCGTGTTTTTTCTTTTCTCAGAGCTCAGCGTATGGTTGAGAAGGGGTGTGCTGCTTATCTAGCCTATGTGCGGGACGTCAGTATTGACACTCCCTCTATTGATTCTGTTCATGTGGTACATGACTTTGCTAATGTATTTCCAGCTGATCTCCCGGGCATGCCTCCCGACAGAGATATTGACTTTGCTATTGACTTGTTGTCGGGCACTCGACCCATTTCTATTCCACCGTACCGTATGGCTCCTCCCGAGTCGAAGGAGTTGAAGGATCAGTTACATGAGTTATCGGGCAAGGGTTTTATTCGACCCAGTTGTTTCGCCTGGGGTGCTCTCGTATTGTTTCGTGAAGAAAAGGACGGTTCTATGCGTACGTGTATTGACTATCGTCAGCTGAACAAGGTTACAATGAAGAACCGGTATCCTTTGCCCCGTATTGATGATTTATTTGACCAGCTACAAGGTGCACAGGTGTTTTCTAAGATTGATTTGCGCTCTGGTTATCATCAGCTGAAGATTCGAGAGCAAGATATCCTGAAGACTGCCTTCAGACTCGGTATGGTCACTATGAGTTCCTCGTGATGTCTTTTGGGTCGACTAATGCCCCAGCAGCATTTATGCATTTGATGCACAGTGTGTTCAGGCCTTATCTGGACTCATTCGTGATTGTCTTCATCGATGATATTCTAGTATATTCCCGGAGCCGGGAAGAGCACGAGCAGCATTTGAGGATAGTGCTTCAGATTCTGAGGGAGAAGCAGCTTTATGCCAAGTTCTCTAAATGCGAATTCTGGTTGAGTTCAGTGGCATTTTTGGGCCACGTGGTGTCGAGTGATGGTATTCGAGTAGATCCGAGGAAGGTGGAGGCCGTGCAGAGTTGGCCCAGACCCTCCTCCGCTACTGAGATTCGCAGTTTCCTTGGTTTGGTGGGCTATTACCTTCGTTTCGTAGAGGGGTTCTCTTCGATTGCAGCACCTATGACCAGATTGACCCAAAAGGGTGCCCCTTTCCAGTGGACAGACGAGTGTGAGGCGAGCTTTCAGAAGCTCAAGACACCTTTGACTTCGGCCCCTATATTGATGTTGCCTACAGGTTTGGGGTCCTATACTGTATATTGTGATGCCTCACGAGTTGGACTCGGTGCGGTATTGATGCAGGACGGTAGGGCGATTGCCTACGCGTCGAGACAACTGAAGGTGCATGAGAAGAATTACCCTGTTCATGATTTGGAGCTAGCTGCCATTGTTCACGCCTTGAAAATTTGGCGTCATTATTTATATGGGGTTCCTTGTGAGATCTACACCGATCACCGGAGCTTGCAGCACTTGCTTAAGCAGAAGGACCTGAATATGCGTCAGAGGAGATGGTTGGAGCTACTGAAGGACTATGATATTACTATTCTCTATCATCCGGGCAAGGCTAACGTGGTTGCCGATGCCTTGAGTCGTCGGGCAGAGAGTTTGGGGAGTTTGGCGTATCTACCAGCTTCGGAGAGGCCTATGGCGATGGATGTTCGGGCTTTAGCCAGACAATTTGTTAGACTGGATCTTTCGGAGCCCAGCCGAGTTCTGGCTTGTGTGATTTCTCGGCCTTCTCTATTTGACCGCATCAGGGAGCGTCAGTTCGACGACCCTCATTTGCTTGTCCTTCAGGATAGAGTTCGGCGTGGTGATGCTCGAGATGTTACCATCGGGGATGATGGAGTTATGAGGATGCAGGGGCGTATCTGTGTGCCCAATGTAGATGATCTTCGAGAGCTGATTCTAGCAGAGGCCCATAGTTCGCGGTATTCCATCCATCCGGATGCCGCGAAGATGTATCAGGACTTGAAACAGCATTACTGGTGGAGGCGGATGAAGAGGGATATAGTTGATTATGTTTCTAGATGCCTCAACTGCCAGCAGGTGAAGTATGAGCATCAGCGTCCGGGTGGATCGATGCAGCAGATTGAGATTCCCGAGTGGAAATGGGAGCGCATTACCATGGACTTTGTATCTGGACTTCCACTGACTGTTAGGAAGTTCGATTCAATCTGGGTTATTGTGGATCGGCTGACCAAGTCCGCCCATTTCATACCGGTGAGCACTACTTATTCATCGGAACGACTAGCGGAGATCTATATCAGGGAAATAGTTCGGCTGCATGGTATTCCAGTTTCCATCATTTCAGATAGAGGCACTCAGTTCACTTCACGGTTCTAGAGAGACGTACAGCAGGAGTACTCGGGTGGAGCTGAGCACGCGTTTCATCCCCAGACTGATGGTCAGTCCGAGCGCACTATTCAGATTTTGGAGGATATGCTCCGTGCGTATGTGATTGAGTTTGGAGGTTCATGGGACAACTTCTTGCCACTAGCGAAGTTTGCTTATAACAACAGCTACCAGTCTAGTATTCAGATGGCACCGTATGAGGCCCTATATGGTAGGAGGTGTAGGTCTCCCGTGGGTTGGTTCGAACCGGGCGAGGCCAGCTCGCTAGGTACCGATATGGTTCGAGATGCAATGGACAAGGTCAAGGTGATCTAGGACGGACTTCGTGCAGCCCAGTCTAGACAGAAGAGTTATGCGGACAAGAAGGTTCACGATGTGGCTTTTATGGTTGGTGAGCGGGTTCTGCTTCGAGTCTCACCCATGAAGGGCGTTATGAGGTTTGGGAAGAAAGGGAAACTGAGTCCCAGATTTATTGGCCCTTTTGAGATTTTGAGGCGTATTGGGGAGGTTGCCTATGAGTTAGCCTTACCTCCTAGTTTAGCCGGAGTTCACCCTGTATTTCATGTCTCCATGCTCCGGAGATACCATGGTGACCCGTCGCATGTGTTGCATTTCACTTCTGTTCAGCTAAACAAGGATCTGTCTTATGTTGAGGAGCCACTAGCCATTCTAGACAGGCAGGTTAGAAAGTTAAGGTCAAGGAACATCACTTCGGTAAAGGTTCAGTGGCGGGGCCAGCCGGTCGAGGAGGCAACTTGGGAGACCGAGCAGGATATGCGCAGCCAGTACCCTCATCTTTTCACTACTCCAGGTATGTTTTCTATGCTCGTTCGAGAACGAACGAATCTTTTAAGTGTGGGAAGATGTAACGACCCGGCCGATCGTTTTAGAAAATTACGCCCCAATCCCCAATTTAACTGTTTCCCTAAGTTCATTTCTGCTATTATGGTTTGCCGGGAGAGTCGGTTATGAAATTTGGAGCGTTTTGGGACACTTAGTCCCTAAATAAGAGCTTTAAAGCTAGAAAATGGTCCGTAGCCGGAACAGTGTTAAGACGATCTCAGAACGGAAATCCGATAGTTCCATTAGCTCCGTTAGGTGATTTCGGGGTTGGTAGCACGTTCGGAATGTATTTTGGAGCTCCGTAGCTCAATTAGGCTTGAAATGCCGAAGGTTGAAATTTTGCGAATCCGAACGATAGGTGAGATTTTGATCCGGGGGTCGGAATGGAATTCCGACAGTTTCTGTAGCTTCGTTATGTGATTTTGGATATTTCCGCAAATTTTCAGGTCATTCGGACGTCGTTTGGTCGGGTTTTTGATCGAATGTGCAATTCGGAAGTTTTGAAGAAACTTAGGCTTGAATCCGCGTGTAATTTGGTGATTTCGATGTTTAGGATGGTGTTTCTATGATTGGAACAAGTTCGTATCATGTTGTGGAGTATGTTGATGGTTTTCGTTGGGGTCCCGGGGGCCTCAGGATGAATTCGGACCATCAAACGGGCATTTGGAACTTGGAAAATCTGCAGAAAATTGCAGCTTCAGTGCAGCAGGATTTTGGCCTACGCGTTCGCGAGGCAAGTGCCGCGTTCGCGTAGGCAAGGGGGTTTTGGTCATCGCATTCGCGACCCAGGCTACGCGTTCGCGTAGGAGAAGGAAAGGGACCATCGCGTTCGCGTCCCTTGTAACGCGTTCGCGTATGAGGAAGCTGGAATGCATCGCGTTCGCGTGGAGTAATGTCGCGATCGCATAAGAGGAAAAGGCAGGGCATTGCGTTCGCGTGGACTGGGACGCGTTCGCGTAGAGTAAAAGTCCGGAGGCTGGGAAGATGACCTTCGCGGACGCGTGACTTCACGTCGCGTTCGCGATGAAGGACTGGAGCAAGGCATCGCGTTCGCGTGGGAGGCATCGCGAACGCGATGAAGAAAATAGGCTGGCAGTGAGTTTAATTACAGAACAGAACCAGTCGCGGGTTTCATACCCCAAAACGCCATTTTTGAGTTCTAGAGAGAGAAAACTCACGGGAATTGCTGGGAATTCATCGGGGATTCGTCGGAGGTAAGTTTTGTGGCTTAATTGCATCATTTTAACATGAAATCCTTGGTTAAATTTCTGTAAATGGAAGATTTAAGGTGGGTTTGAGCCCTAGGCCTAAATTGAAGAAAAACACTGATTTGAGTGGGCAAATGGAGTTCGATTTTGGTAAATTTTATATGCCTAGACTCGTATTGAGATAAGGAACCCAAAGATATAATTTTCGTGATTTTTCGATAAGCGTACCGAAAGTCGGGTTTTGGCAACTTGTGGGTTTTGGTGTATTTTGAGTTATTTTGATTGGGTAATGCCCAATTGGCCTATTTTGATGTGATTCTATTGATTTTTATCGGATACTACACTTGTGGAGGCCGACATTCGCGGCAAGAGGGTTATTTCTTAGCGGTTTTGTACCGGAATTGAGGTAAGTGGCTTGTCTAACCTCGCGTGGGGGACTTTCACCCCTAGGATATTATGTGATACTTTAAATGCCTTGTACGCGAGGTGACGGGCGTGTACATGCGCTGGTTGTTGAACACATACTTTACTTAAAATGTTCAATGAGTGATATTCCTGTTTTTAGTTGTTAAATTCGATATTCCTACCCGGTAGCAGTTAGAAAAGCATGATTAGGTAGTATTTAACTGTCTAGTTGCCTAATTGTCTTACTTGAGTTTTCTTGGTAATCGCTGGCGCTGTTTATCGGCGAAGTTATAGTTAAGCATATTATACTTCTCTCTGTGTATTCCTTTACTTGCTGTGTTTGTGGACTGCGGGTTCGATTCCCGGAGATCCTGAGATTTATTGAAATGTGGACTGCGGGTTCGATTCCCGGAGATCCTGAGATTTATTGAAATGTGGACTGCGGGTTCGATTCCCGGAGATCCTGAGATTTATTGAAATGTGGACTGCGGGTTCGATTCCCGGAGATCCTGAGATTTATTGAAATGTGGACTGCGGGTTCGATTCCCGGAGATCCTGAGATTTATTGAAATGTGGACTGCGGGTTCGATTCCCGCAGATCCCGAGATTTATTGAAATGTGGATCGGCGGGTTCGATTCCCGGAGATCCCGAGATTTATTGAAATGCGGATCGCGAGTTCGATTCTCGGAGATCCCGAGATTTATTGAAATGCGGATCGCGGGTTCGATTCCCGGAGATCCCGAGATTTATTGAAATGTGGACTCGCGGGTTCGATTCCCGGAGATCCTCGAGATCTATCGAGACATGGGCTTGCGGTTCGATTCCCGGAGACCCGGGGTACTGAGAATGGGACTGTGGGTCCAATTCCTACAGGTCCCGGACTTGTTTTTATTGAGTTGGTTATTTGTTGTTAGCTTAATTGTAGACATTTGCAGTAATCATCTTATTGTTATTATTTCGGAAATTAGTATCATTTAAATTGTTTATTTTTGTTATCATCATTATATTATTGTTTCTCAGTAGGGCCCTGACCTTCCTCGTCACTACTCCATCGAGGTTAGGTTTGGCACTTACTGAGTACCGCCGTGGTGTACTCATGCTACTCTTCTGCACACTTTTGTTGTGCAGATCCAGGTACATCAGAGCATGCTCATGCTAGGTGATTCCGCAGCTTTCTGGAGACCTCGAGGTATGATCTGCTACGTCCGCGGATCCGGAGGCTTCCCTTCTATTCTAGTAGTACTAGTTGGCATTTTTTCTTCATCTCGTTGATAGATACTCTTTACACATAGAGCCACAGTTGTATATTCTCTTTTAGTCTGTGTTGCCGTGGGATTCCGGATCTTGGCAGTGTTTTGTTCATTGTGTGACGGATGTATGTGCCAAGCGGCACGGATTACATATCTTTTTATGCTATTTTCCAGCTGTTTCTTAATTAAGTGTTTATAGCTTGTATATTCCGCAACGTGTTAGGCTTACCTAGTCGTGGGGACTGGATGCCATCACGACATGTTCACAATTGGTGAACTAGGGTCGTGACATTCTTCCTCCGGGACTAAGATACCACTTACCATCAACTCGGAAACTACCAAGTAGAGGTACAGTTGTTTGTATGCCTTTGGAGTGTGCAGTAAATAGGGTCTCGCTAGGTATTGCTTGAGTTTTTCCAAAGCTTTCTTGCAATCCGGAGTCCAAGGAAAATTGTTCTTATTTTTCAATAGTGAGAAGAATCAATGGCTCTTGTTCGACGACCTCAAGATGAAACGGTCTAATGCGTCTATATGCCTTGTAAATCTTTGAACCGACTTGACATTGTCAACTATGGTGATGTCCTCTATGGCGTTTATTCCCAATTAGATACGATGAACCCGAGGAATTTTCCCGTACCGACTACAAATGCACACTTCTCCGAATTTAGCTTCATGTTTAACTTCTTTATTATGTCAAAGAATTAGAGCAAATGGTTCAAATGGTCCTCTACTCGCAGAGACTTAACCAACATATCGTTAATATAAACTTCCATTGATTTCTCTATTTGTTCTTCAAAAATCCGATTTACTAGGAGTTGGTAAGTGGCATCAACATTCTTTAATTCGAACGGTATTATGTTATAACAGTAGGTGCCGAAATTTGTTATGAAAAAAATCTTTTCTTGATCGTCCAGGTCCAATCAAATTTGGTTGAAGCCGAAGTAGGCATCGAGAAAACTGAGTATCTCATGCCCGACCGTCGCGTCGATCATTCGATCGATGTTAGGCAAAGGTAAAACATCCCTTGGGCATGCTTTATTTAGATCTTTATAATACACACATATCCTTAGTTTATTTCCTTTCTTAGGTACTGCCACTATGTTAGTTAACCAATCCGGGTATTTAACTTCCCGGGTGGATTCTATTTTTAGAAGTCTAGATATATCATCCTTAACGAACATATGTTTGATCTCGGACTGTGGCCTTTTCTTATGCTTAACCGAATGGAACTTCGGGTCAAAACTCATCTTATGAGTTGTTACCTCTAGTGGAATCCCTGTCATACCAAGATAAGACCAAGCAAAATAGTCAGCGTTAGCTTTAAGAAAATAAATAAGTTTTTTTCTAAGCTCTAGGGTTAACCCTGTGCCCATGTATGCCTTTCGATCTAGTAGATTCTCGATTAATATAACTTGCTCCAACTCTTAGACCATTGATTTGGTGGCATCGGTGTCATCGGGAGCTATGAATGACCTCGGGATGCTGTAATCATCCTCATCGCTAAACGAAATAGCTCTCTCCATAATATAATCCCGGGTATGTTTTTCTCTTGTAATAAATATTTTAGTTTGTTTTATCATTGGCTCTTGGGGGACTTCAACTCCCCCAATGATCATGTTGATCACGTGATGAGGCTCCTCTTGTTTGACTTATTTGTTGGCATCCCTATTTATGAAGTGGTTTTTGGCTTGCTCACTTAGGAATTCTCGGAGGTGGTCATTTTTGAAAAATCGAGCAACTTCTTCTCTTAGTTGTTGGCAATCTTCGGTCATATGACCGTGAGTGCCGTGATACTTACATGGCCTCGAATTTTAAGGCTCAATACGAGATTAATTAAATAAGGGCCATGTATTTGTCATTTTTGTTATTAATGAATAATCACTAACGATGAATTTCTCAACATCGGGGACAACTTGATTTTCGTCGTTGCTGCTGACTTCACAATGATATAATTTCCTTAGTTATGTCTTGAAATATTCATACACTGTACGTGTATAACACTGGATTGTCTGCTGCTCCCACTTGAATATTGACTCGCACCCAATTTGAAAGCTTTTTGACCTGTATTCCTCTTCCAACTCTTTCTCATGCTTAGCTCTTATAGCCAACTCATACGGGTGAAAAAACATCTTTAGAGTGCTTCGACGGGTAATATATCCATCAAAGAACGCATGCATCCCCTAACTTCTTTGCGTAGATAGCGTACCACCCTAAAAAAAATACATCAAGGTAGACATGAAACCATTTTTCCTTCTCAGAGTAAATCTTGATGAACTAATTTCTTATATGCAAATTATACCTTGCAATATATTATGTCCATTTTCTCTCAAAAACTTCAACAATAATGCTATCAAGGACCATGGATTTAAATTCTGCATGTGCAACTTTAGAAGGATGAACTCTACTTAAGTAAACATGCAACTTTGTGAATATATGCCAAATACAATACCTATTTGGCATCACTTCAGTAATGGCTACCTTAATGCTCTGACACTGATCAGTTATGATCACATCTGGATGAACATTTCCTATGGCATCAAGCCAAGTTCTAAAAACTAATTTGTAACTATCGATATCTTCATAAGACATAAAAGCACATCCTGGTAAGATGGGTTGTCTATGGTGATTGATGCCAACAAATGAAGCACATGGCATATTATATTGATTCACAAGGTACGTTGTATCAAAGCATATCGCATCATGGAAATGCTCATACGTTGTCTTACAGTGTGAATGCACCCATACCACATTTCGCAGCCTACCAATATTATCAACGTCGGTTGAATAGAAAAACTCTCTATCCTTCTCCTAGATTTCACGAAAAAAGTTGAGCAGCGACTGTACGTCCCCTTCTTTCAATTCAAAATTCCTACTCTTCAAAATATAATTTCAACAATTCTTCGGAGTGCAACCCAAATTTTGCAGTCCACCATATTGAACCTCAGCAAGTCTAATATTTTTGGAGGGTCTAATGGCAGATCGATCTTGAGCTACAAGATCCCTCTTCAAAGAAACAGAAACAGATCTATGTCCAGCCATCAGGCACAATACGGATGGGAGCAATTCATGATTGTGATCCTGAACGACCTTAGAGATGCGCCAACAACCAGAATCATCCAAAAAAGTAGCTACCCTAGCTTTACAATTGTTACTCTTGGTGATAAACTTTTATTTTGCGAATCCTAGTCCTATCACAACAGTAGGTTATATACCTGGCAGGGTCACCACCCTTCTTGTTGGAATTTCTTTTAATGACGGAGAATCCTCTCAATCGTGCATGTTCTTTGTAGAATGCAAACAAAGTATCTTTATCTCTAAATCGCATTCCAGAGGTTGGACCTACGACAAAATCCTCCTCAGTGAATTCATTCTCCATTTTTCGATCAACATCACATAACTCTAACTCATTTCCTAAAAATTGCTCCTCATCATCGTTAGCTTCTCCGTGATATTCTCCATCGGCTTCTTCATCATTATCATCTAAGTGCACAACATTGTTGAAACTGTCGTGAGAATCAACATCGACCTCTTTGTATTCATTCAACAAACTATCGTCTGATGCCACCCCTAAAGATCTGTACAACTCGTCCCTAATATCTTGGTTGATATTCATGATTGTTTTATTTGTGTAATGTTCATTTGGATTCATATTTTGTTGCACCGCCAAAGTTTCTTGGTTTGAATCCATTTTTAGAGAAGGAGAGAGTGTCCGCTGGTTTAGGGTTTGGTAAGGAGGAAGTATACAAAATCGTATACCATATTTGTTTGTCTTAAAATACAATAATTAAAATACGTATAATTTGTATAAAATACACATAAATACAAGGAAAATACAATAATTTGTTAATAATTAAAAAACGTATAATTTGTATAAAATACACTTAAATACAAGACTTTTCATCTCCCAATATTTAATTTTCTCATACATCAAGACTTGGAATATAATATTGGGTTTTGGAGGGAAAAATATAGGCTAACTAGTTAGAGGGTCAGTTATGTATTTTCACTAGTGTGGCCAAAGTGTGATCACGCCAGTGTGGTCGTTTAACACTTCTCTTGCTTAGCCAAACAAACATGACAAACTGTGTAATACACCCAATTAGACCCAAATTCATTTTGCAATATGACTTTCCAAACATGCTCTAAAATTTCAATTAAATGCCTTAAATTAGAGCATAAAGCAATTACAAGAAGAAGAGAAATTGAAACAGAAACACATTAAGTCAATTAATCAAACATAGGGGTGTGCATTCAAATCGGTTTATCGATAAATCGAATCGATTATTTGCTATCGGTTCATTGATAAATGAAATCGTAAAAACCGAAACCTTATTGAAACGATAACGATAAGCATATATACAAATCGATAATCGATAAGTAATTATCGATAAAGGTCAAAATCGAATCGATAAATCGAATGCACACCCCTTATTATTTCATCTACCACATTTAAGGAATGATCATATTTAAAGCTAAAGGGAATGAAGTTCAAATTAATGAAAAATAGAATTAGCAGTGATGATGTATTTTTTTTAATAATGTTGCAGTGTTGGTGGCATATATTTGATCCCTTACTTTAGTTTCGTTGCATGTCTATTGACATAATTTTTATGTTATAAACAGTGTTCATCTTATTTTAGCTTCTTTTTGTCCATATTAGTTAAGCGTATTTATAGCTATATACTTTCCGTGGAATCCCACCAATTTTCTTATTGGTGTAATCGATAACCGAATCGATAAGCCCCAAAAATTAATAAATCGAAATCGAAAAAATCGAAACCTTATTGAAACGATAACAATAAGCATATGTACAAATCAATAATCGATAAGTAATTATCGATAAGAGTCAAAATCAAATCGATAATTCGAATGCACACCCCT
>JASVEL010010217.1:0-27958 GCA_032618575.1 Nicotiana noctiflora
CGACCTCCCGCACAAATGCTAAATAAGAGAGACATCCCTTCCCAACCATTCGTTGGGCCTTGAGGAAAGATATTACCCTGCTAGGTACATACTCAGCCGTGCCTCGCCACTCGATCCTCTGAATGCCCGGCATAGCCAAGGTGACTGTCTTAGCATGATAGCCCAGAATAGCATGACATGGAGATAGCCAGCCCATGCCCAATATAACATCAAAATCAATCATGCTGAGAAGCAACAGGTCTACTCGGGTCTTCAGACCCCTAATAGTGACCAAATAGGATCGGTATACATAGTCGACAACAATAGTATCCCCTACCGGGGTAGATACATGCACTGGCAGCTCAAGACACCCTCGGGTCGTGCCCAAATGAGGAGCAAAATAAGTAGACACATAAGGATAAGTAGAACCAGGATCGAACAACACTGAGGCATCTCTGTGGCAAACTGAAATAATACCTGTGATAACTGCGTCAGAAGCAACGGCCTCAGATCGGCCCTGGAGAGCATAGCATCTAGCATGTCCGCCTGATCGGTCTCCCCCTCGAGGGCGACCTCTAGCTGACTGACCCTCACCCCTAGCTGGTGGGGCGGGTGCCGAAGTAGAAGGACCAGATGACGAGGGATGCCCCCTCTGCTGATAAGATCTGGAAACAAGATGGGGACACTCCCTACGGTAGTGCCCAAACTCTCCGCACTCGTAGTAACTCCCCGGTGCTGGGGACTGAGACTGATAAGGACCCCTGGCGTTGGAGTGGCCAGCTGATGAACTAGGCCTAGATGAACCTTAAGCAGATAGGGACTGTGAATAACTCTGAGCTGGCATGGCACTGAGAGATGGCTGGCTCTAGTGTGAACCCTGATAACCCTGTCTAGAAGACCATCTGCGACGATCGGAGCGACCCGACTGCGAAGATCTGAAAGAGTGACCTCGGTTCTACTGACTCTGGCCTCTGGTCTGAGTGCCACTGGGAACTAGCCGCACCTCGAGGCCTCTCTGGCCTCCCTCTCGTCCCGCTTGCGACGATCCGTCTCAATGTCGCGAGCAATATCCACAGCATCCTCAAATGTACGACTCAAAACCCTCTCCCGAGTCATCAGAATACGAATGGGATAAATGAGGCCGTCCACGAAGCATCCAATCCTCTCTCTGTCGGAATGAACCAACCACGGTGCATATCTGGACAACTCTGTAAACCTGATCTCATACTCTGACACTGACATGTCCCCTTGATGGAGACCCTCAAACTGCTTACGCATCTCCTCTCTTTGAGATCGAGGCACCCATTTCTCCAAGAACATAGTGGAGAACTCTGGCCATGATAGTGGTGCTGCTCCGGCTGGCCTGCGGCGCTCATAAGCCTCCCACCAAGCGAAGGTTGGTCCCTGAAACTGGAAGGTAGTGAAAGATACCCCACTTGACTCCAAGATCCCTGCCGTACGAAGCATCCGACGGCACTTATCCAGAAAACCTCGGGCGTCCTCGCCCGGAGCACCAGTGAACACTGGAGGAGATAACCTCGTGAACCTCTCGAGACGACGCTGCTTATCGTCTGTCATAGTTGGGACCCTGTCCCCCTGAATCTGATCTGCTGGCTGAACCGGAACCACAGGCTGAACTGGAGGAGCCTCTGGTGTCTGTAAGCCCTGCACTGCTGGCTCTGGAGTGCGTACTGCGGGGGTCTGATGACCACCCCCGATCCCTGATGCAGCTGCTGCAGTAGTAACTGAAACCGCCTGTGCTAGGCCAGTGCAGACTGCTAGTATCTAAGCCAGGGTCTCCTGTAGACCCGGAATGACAATGGGCACAGCTGGTGCCTGATCTGGTGCTGCTGGCACCTCTGCAACTGGGGGCTGTGGGTCAGCTGGTACTGCATCAGCCGCCCGACCTCCGCCACGACCACGGCCGCGTCCACGGCCTCTAGCAGGTGGTAGTGGTGGTCGTCCTCCTCGACCGGATGCTCGAGTTCTCGCCATCTGCGAGAGGATAGAATGTCAAAGTTCAGTTCAAGTCAAAAGTAATCGCACGACAAGAATTCCAAGAATTGAAACATTTTCCTAAAAGGTTTGCAGCCTCCCGAGGATAAGTACAGGCGTCCCCGTACCGATCCACGAGACTCTACTAAACCGGCTCATGACTCGCGAGACTTGCTAACCTAAGGCTCTGATACCAACTTGTCACGACCCAAACCCTGGTCGCGATGGCGCCCAACACAATGCTAGGCAAGCCCGACTTTATTATCCCTTAAACCAGCCAGTTATTAATCAAATTAAACTTAAACAGTAAATGATCATATCAGGTGATAAGCGAAATGTAAAAGCATACAAATTACGGTCCCATCCATATCGTGGTGTCATGAGACTGAGCCTCTACGGAATAACATCCTAATACAAACAAGTCTAGGCAAAACGAAATCAACAAGATGATAAAGGAGGAGAAAACAGGCTCTGCGGACGCTGGCAGCTACCTCGTAGTCTCCGCAAGAAGTAGATATGAGCAGGCAGCAGCCTCAACTGCTCTCGGGCACCTGTGAATCTGCACAAAAAGTGCAGGGGAGTGGGGTGGGTATATTTCAACTCAGTGAGTAATAATAATAAGCAATAACTGAAAGTATGAACTCCTGTACCATCACTAAACAGTTCTAAGGCAACCCTCGCAGGTACGTCATCACTGTAGAAAGTACTCTGATCTCCAGTGCTCATCTGTCTCTACAAGATCCCACACTGATAAAACCCTTACTCGTACCCCTACGGTGTACGGCCATCTCAATATATGAAGACACATACCTATGTCTATAATATATAAGTATTTAAGTGGGTAATAGGATATGATTAAGTATAATGTTGCGGCGTGCAGCCCGCTCCAATATATATACCGTTGCGGCGCGCAGCCAGCTCCATTTAACGTCGACGGCGCTCACTGGGGTGTATACAGACTTCGGAGGGGCTCCCTAGGCCCAAGCACTATAATACTGCGGCGTGCAGCACGATCCACACAAATATTACTGCGGCGTGCGGTCCGATCCAATATATATATATTTATATATCTCTATACTACTGCGGCGTGCAGCCCGATCCCATAATATACACCAGTGCTCACTGAGAATGTGTGCAGACTCAAACTCCGAAGGGGCTCCTACAGCCCAATCGCAATAATACTGCGGCATGTAATCCGTCCCACATGTATATTACATGTATATTACTGCGGCGTGCAGTCCGATCCAATATATATACTGCTGCGGCGTGCGGCCCGATCCAATATAGGTATATATATAATACCTCATAATGGGTCCTCGACCCTATCCCAGTCAGTATATACTTGGCCTCTCAGGCCCAATATAATATATCACAGTGGGTCCTTGACCCTGTCTCAGTCAATATAAACTTGGCCTTTCAGGCCCAATATAACATCTCATAGTGGGTCCTTGACCCTATCGCATCTCAATCGGTATAGACTTGGCCCTTCAGGCCCACTCAGCTAGAACAGGGAATTCCACTTTAGATAATCTCTCTCAATGTACACATCTAGTACGGGTTCATGTTATGCTATACAGCTAGAGCTACGGCTGAGTGTATGTTTCCAACACGATATAAGGGTCACCTAGCTCTATAGGTTCCCTAATGCTCTACAGATCGGCACAAGGCCCCAAACATGGCTATCAGCCCAATTGCACAGTTATAAACTTATTATCAGTCATAACACACAATATACTATTAGTCGGGAAGGACCAAGTCCAAGTCCCCAATCACAATGTCACCACGGTCGTCACAAGACGCGTGTCTCATCTCAACATAGCACTGTGAAGTGCTAGTACGGGGTTTCAAACCCTCAGTACATTGTTTACTACTACCACTCACCTCGAACCGGTAGAAGCTTCAATCCGCCTTGCGCTTGCCTCGCAAATCAATCTCCTCGGATGCCAAATCTGCTCAAAATCATAGATAATGCATCAATATATGCTAATTTCACGCAATTCATTCGAAATAACCCAAATTGTATCAAAACCCACAAAGTTGTCAAAACTCGACTTTTGGTGCGCTTCTCGAAAAATTATAAAAGTTACATATTCAGAACCCTTGTCTCAATACGAGTCTAGGCATATCAAGTTTACCAAATTCGGACTGCATTTGCCCGTTCAAATCGGTATTTTTCTAACATTTTAGGCCTAGGGCAAAAACCCATTTTAAATCCTCCATTTTCATAGAAATAATCCATGATTTCATGATAAAAGTGTGTAATTAAACCACGAAACTTACCTCCGACAATATCCCGATGATCTCCCAGCTATTTCCCATCACTTTCTCACTCTAGAGCTCAACAATGGAGGGTTTTGCAAATGAACCCGTATGTGAAATGTTTTTGGTTTTAATTCACTGCCTGGGCCGTTTACTCTACGCGATCGCAGCACTGGGCTCGCGATCGCAGTGACCCACTTAGCGACCTTACGTGATCTCATCAACACACCCACGATCGCGATGCACAACCAGTCGACCTTACGCGATCGCATCACTCTTCCCACAATCGCGAAGAATAATTTTCCGGCCTCACTCCGATGCACTACGCGATCGCAGACTCAACCTTGCGATCGCAGAGCTTCCCAGCTTTACCCTACGCGATCGCAGACTCACCCTCGCGATCGCAGAGCTCAACATCCTCCTTGTACCCGATCGCATACATAGCTTCGCGATCGCGAAGCACAAAAATTCTCTGCATTTATTGCAGCTGAAACAGCAGTGCCTTTGGCACGAATTGGTCCGTTTAGACCCCCGAATTCATCCCGAGGCTCCCGGGACCTCAACGAAAGCCACCAACATACTCCAAAACACAATACGAACTTGTTCCAATCATAAAAACATCATCCTAAACATCAAAATCACCATTTCCACACGGATTCAAACCTAAGTTTCTTCAAAACTTCCGAAACCGTCATTCGATCAAAAACCCGACCAAACGACCTCCGAATGACCTGAAATTTTGCAGGCACATCCAAAATCACCTAACAGAGCTACTGCAACTGTCGGAATTCCATTCTGACTCCCGGATCAAAATCTCACCTATCGTTCGGATTTCGCCAAAATTCAACCTTAGCCAATTCAAGCCTATTTCTACAACGGACCTCCAAATCTAATTCCGATTGCTCCCCTAAGTCACAAATCACCTCCCGGAACTAACCGAATCATCAGAATCTGATTTTGAGCCCTCTAATTAAATAGTCCACTCCGGGTTGACTTTTCTTATTCAAGTTTCCTTCAAAAAGGCTATATGCCTTATTTTCAATCCAATTCACTCCTAACTCCCCCGATAGACTTTAACACTGATATAAAAGCAATAAATATGTAATTACAACATAACGGGGTGGTAATTCTCGTGACGACGGGCCGGGTCATCACAGCAATGGCCTACGACAACCACATAAGTCCATTTGACTAATATGATTGTAGTAATAGGACCTTCCGTTTATATATCGTGGTTGTTATTTAGTAATTGACCGTGAATGAATATCATTTCATTCATATACTAGGACGCATCGGCCTACGATAACCACATAAGTCCATTTGACTAATATGATCCTAGTCATAACAGAATGGGAGTAATGTAATACGATTGTAGTAGGACGCATAGGCCTATGACAACCACATAAGTCCATTTGACTAATACGATTGTAGTAATAGGACCTTCCGTTTCTATATCGTGGTTGTGATTTAGTAATTGACCGTCTACGAATATTATTTCATTCATATACTAAGACGCATCGGCCTACGACAACCACATATGTCCATTTGACTAATACGATTTTACGAATAACAGATTGGAAGTAATGTAATACGATTATAGTAGGACGCATCGGCCTACAATAACCACATAAGTCTATTTGACTAATACCATTGTAGTTATAACAGATTGGGAGTAATGTAATACGATTGTAGTAGGACGCATCGGCCTACGACAACCACATAAGTCCATTTGACTAATACGATTGTAGTAATAGGACCTTCCGTTTATATATCGTGGTTTTTATTAAGTAATTGACCATCTATGATTATTATTTCATTCATATACTAGGACGAATCGGCCTATTACAACCACATAAGTCCATTGAACTAATATGATTGTAGTAATAGGGCCTTCCGTTTATATATCGTGGTTGTTATTTAGTAATTGACCATCTATGAATATTATTTCATTCATATACTAGGACGCATCGGCCTACGACTACCACATAAGTCCATTTGAATAATACAATTGTAGTCATAACAGATTGGGAGTAATGTAATACGATTGTAGTTATAGGGCCTTCCGTTTGTATATCGTATTGGGAGTAATGTCATACATTTATACTAGGACGCATCGGCCGACGACAATCACATAAATTCATTTGACTCATACGATTGTAGTCATAACAGATTGAATGAATATGATTTCATTTATATACTAGGACGCATCGGCCTACGACAACCACATAAGTCCATTTGACTAATACAATTGTAGTCATAACAGATTGAGAGTAATGTAATACGATTGTAGTAGGATGCATCGGCCTACGACAACCACATAAGTCCATTTGACTAATACGATTGTAGTAATAGGACCTCCTATTTATATATCGTGGTTATAATTTAGTAATTGAGTCTATGAATATTATTTCATTCATATACTAAGACGCATCGGCCTACGACAACCACATAAGTCCATTTGACTAATACGACTGTAGTCATAACAGATTGGGAGTAATGTAATACGATTGTAGTAGGACGCATCGGCCTACGACAACCACATACTAGGACACATCGGCCTACGACAACCACATAAGTCCATTTGATTAATACGATTGTTGTCATAACAGATTGGGAGTAATGTAATACGACTGTAGTAGGACGCATCGGCCTACGACAACCACATAAGTTCATTTGATTAATACGATTTTAGTAATAGGACCTTCCGTTTATATATCGTGGTTGTTATTTAGTAATTGATCGTGAATGAATATGATTTCATTCATATACTGGAACGCATCGGCCTACGACAACCACATAAATCCATTTGACTAATATGATTATTGTCATAACACATTGGGAATAATGTAATACGATTGTAGTCGGACGCATCGGCCTACGACAACCACATAAGTGCATTTGACTAATACGATTGTAGTCATAGGACCTTCCGTTCATATATCGTGGTTGTTATTTAGTAATTGACCATGAATGAATATGATTTCATTCATAAACTAGGACGCATCGGCCTACGACAACCACATAAGTCCATTTGACTAATACGATTGTAGTCATAACAGATTGGGAGTAATGTAATACGATTGTAGTAGGACGCATCGGCCTACGACAATCACATAAGTCCATTTGACTAATAAGATTGTAGTAATAGGACCTTCCGTTTATATATCGTGGTTGTTATTTAGTAATTGATCATCTATGAATATTATTTCATTCATATACTACGACACATCGGCCTACGACAACCACATAAGTTCATTTGACTAATACGATTGTAGTAATAGGACCTTCCGTTTATATATCGTGGCTGTTATTTAGTAATTGACCATCTATGAATATTATTTCATTCATATACTAGGACACATCGACCTATGACAACCACATAAGTCCATTGGACTAATACGATTGTAGTCATAGGACCTTCCGTTTATATATCGTGGTTGTTATTTAGTAATTGACCATCTATAAATATTATTTCATTCATATACTAGGACGCATCGGCCTACGACAACCACATAAGTCCATTTGACTAATACGATTGTAGTCATAGGACCTTCCGTTTATATATCGTGGTTGTTATTTAGTAATTGACCGTGAATTAATATGATTTCATTCATAGGACGCATCAGCCTACGACAACCACATAAGTTCATTTGACTAATTCAATTATAGTCATAACAGATTGCGAGTAATGTAATACGATTGTAGTCATAGGACCTTCCATTTATATATCGTATTGGGAGTAATGTTATACGTTCATACTAGGACGCATCGGCCTACGACAATCACATAAGTCTATTTGACTAATACGATTGTAGTCATAGGAACTTCCATTTATATATCGTGGTTGTTATTTAGTAATTGACCGTGAATGAATATGATTTCATTCATATACTAGGACGCATCGGCCTATGACAATCACATAAGTCCATTTGACTAATCCGATTGTAGTCATAACAGATTGGGAGTAATGTAGTACGATTGTAGTAGGACGCATCGGCCTACGACAACTACATAAGTCCATTTGACTAATACGATTGTAGTCATAGGACCTTCCGTTAATATATCGTGGTTGTTATTTAGTAATTGACTGTGAATGAATATGATTTCATTCATATAATAGGACGCATCGGCCTACGACAATCACATAAGTCCATTTGACTAATACGATTGTAGTCATAACAGATTGGGAGCGATGTAATACGATTGTAGTAGGACGCATCGGCCTACGACATCTACGATGGTTAACCAGGAGAATAATTAAACATTTTTATTTAATTATTTAAATTAAAATAGTTGGATTTCCGACCGCGCTGCTCCCCAATGTTTAAATAGGTTGTAGTCATAGGACCTTCCTACTATTAAAAGTAAGAGGTATTTTCTTTTATATTAAAATGAAAGAAAATACTTTATGGGAAGAAAGTACTTTTTTTTGTTAAAATGAAAAATATACTTTTCTATATCATGTAAGAAAAATACTCATTTGTTGATATGCGGAAAATTCTTTCTGATATTTGGAGCGGGCGTGGTTGTCGTAGGCCCGTTGTATACTTGGTATATACATCTGAGCATAAACTTTAATTCTAGGCATATTCTATGAGTAATGGAAGTTTTGTTAACAGTATATGACTGGAGATTGAGTGTAATTTGGCATTACACTATAAATCTTTTGGTATTTCCCTTCGTAATATTCATATGGTCCTATACCCGTCTCGATTTGCCCGGTACTTATAAAATCTCCAGTCATATTTGTGACTTAGCCTACGTATTGACATTAGGACATATGGTAAACCAACATACATTTTAACCTAAACAGGACTTTGATAGTATATGCATAGGTTGTGACACTTCCATTGACCCCAAGGTAGTGGCCCTAGTTTTCATACATAATCCAATTTAAATACTCGAGGCCTGTTATTGCAAATCTTATACTACGAAAATTTTGTAGTATAAGATTTAAACGTTATTATTAATCTGATTAAATAACCATATTTCATATAAATAGTATTATATAGAAACGATTTAATTGAATATATAAACTGTATAATTATTTGAGTACATCGATTTTTAAAAGTTTCTATGTTTAAGATAAACCTAGGTTCATATCTGCTTGAGTTGTATACTTTTAGAATATCAAACTTAAATATATAGTATTTAAGCCTCACCTATGTATAGTATATTAAACGGAATTTGCTTAAAAGGTGATATTTTTAATAATATGTTATCACATATTAAATGTCTATTTAATAGACATATTACTACGCTATGAATAGGGGCACTAATATGTTTAGTATATTGTTATAATATACTAAACATATTAATTTATAAACTAATAAAACTATATTGACATATTAAAATTCAAGTATTAAACCATATGTAAACCGTAATCGTTTTGGATACTCAACTTTAATACTAATAAAAAACTCACCTACATAGAATATTAAGTTAATACAATATAAACTATGAAAATGATATAAGACGTACCTAAGTATATTATATTAAACAAGTTATATATATAATCATTTGCTATAGTCAAATGTGTTGTAACCCCTTGGTATCAGAGCCATGCCGGTAAGTAACTGTAGAAGCTAAGTTTAACACTATTTTCTTAATGAATATCATTAGGAAGAAGACTACTGTTAAAAACAGTAGGAAAGAAGAGTATGAAATGCCCCAACAATTAGACCTTCTTAATAAATGGACTATACCACTAGTCAAACCTAAGGTAATATACCAATTAGGTACTTTTGAAAAAATAGGATTAAAACAGGTAGTTAAAACTACTGAAGAGACTATCACAGTAGATAGTGATCATGCTACTTTTAGACTATTATCTGAAAGTGATTTTGTCCCTTATAGGGATTCACATAGATTCATACATATTGGTTTAATACAAGTCACCTTTAAGCCACTTACTTTAAGAGGCCTACCTTAAATCTTTATAGCAGCCCTCAGAGAAGGCAGAAACCAGAATTGGAAAAAGTCTCTTATAGGAACTGTGCAAACAAGTCTGGCTTATGGCCCCGTTTATTTCAATGCTTATCCTAATTTACAGATTTCTCTTAATGATGAGAACTCTTTAAATGCTTTAATTCTTAGTATTAAATTACATGGTTATGATTACTTGCCTGGTACAGAAGTAATATGCATATGTTATAGGATTTATTTTAAACCTTTATATACTTTAAATCCTATGTGCAAAATTATGGATTTCAAAAATGAAACTATTGTTATAGAAACCAACTTTGGCAAATCCAAAGTAACTACCAGGAGACCTATCAAATGGGATGAAATTGATTTCCCAAAAGAATGGGTCATATAGGAAGCAGTTGCCCCTCGAAATACTGGTAATACGGAGGTTACACAAATTGAACAAACCATAGATGGCACAGTAAAGATTAGGTTCAATGAACCTATTCAGACTGATAATATCAGTTCATCATCTAAATTGACTAGATCAAATTCTTCTTATATTTATCCGATTGATTATGTGGTAGATTTTCCATCTAGAGCTTCCACGTCTCAAATTAGAGAAAATAATAGAATTGATAGTATAAAAATTGGTTTAGATGATATCGTCATGATTAATGCAGATCTTGAACCTACTCCATCCGAAATGGATTTTTCAAATGGTTTTAATGATGACTGAAAACCAAATAGATTTTAGTACGGGATCACCGGCAAGAAAACTGATTTTAGAAGAATTTCTAAAACCCAGATGAGCTGTTTTCAGAAAATGGTTTCATGAAAACATGACTAGTGAATTAATACAATTCTTTCGAAATGATTTTTATACGTATATTAGCAAAAAGAACAAAATTATTGCTTTTGTTCCTTGGTTTATGTCTAAACATGTTTATAATTATATCTCTGTTTTGGAAAGAGATTATATGCTTACTAGTGGGAAAACCACTAAATCGGTTTTTCCACCACAACAATCTTTTCAAATGGGAGAAAAGATAAACTTGTTTATTTTACTGCATTTTCAAAATTATTGGAAAATGATGTGGTAGCAATTACTGCTAAAAACCTGAATACTATGCTTACGCAGAATAATTATACTAACATGTATGTTAGTATTCTGGGAGAACAGGTTATTACAATACATGAGAAATTAGACAAGCTTATAGCAGAAGTCCGAAAGATTTCTCATAAGGAGGATAAAGGTAAAGAGCAAATTGCTACAACCAGCATCCAACCACCACCAGAGGTAAAAGACTTTAAAACTAAAAGTCTTAATCATCTGGAAGAACTTCTTACTAAGAAGTTTGGGGAGTTTAATGCTAGTCCTTTTAACTCTAGAGCATAAACCTGACAAAGGTAAGAGAATTCAAGTAAGTGATGAGATTAATAAAATCTCTGAAAAATATGCTCGCAAACCTTACCAAAGGATGTTCTACTATCCTAGACCAACTCCTCAGGATGTTCTTTTAGAAGAACTTGATAATGACCACCACCACCAAGGTTATGGTGGATCTGATATCTATGAATGGAATATAGATGGTCTTGCTGAAAGACAAATCTATACCATGGTACATAGAATGCTTATGTACAGTACTATCTTTAAGGTTAATAAAAATAAAGATAAAGCAATAGCAGAAATGCTTATTGCTGGATTTACTGGTCAGCTTAAAGGATGGTGGGATAATTATCTCACTCATGATCAACGTATTGAAATCATGAAAGCAACCAAAGTCGAGGGTGATAAGACTGTTCAAAATGCAGTCTATTCATTAGTTCTTAATATTATAGAACACTTTTCTGGAAGATGGTCTGATAATAGTGAGACCATTAGGACTATGCTTCAGAATTTGAGGTGTCCAACCCTCACATCTTTTAGATGGTATAAAGATGTTTTCTTATCCCGACTGATGGAATTACCAGAGAGTAATAGTACTCACTGGAAGGCTAAATTCATAGATGGTCTTCCTCCCTTATTTGCTGAGAGGATTCGAAAAGTCCTTAGAGGCACAGGGATGAGTATTGCTGTAACGACCCGACCGGTCGTTTTAGAAGATTACGCCCCAATCCCTAATTTAACTGTTCCCCTAAGTTCATTTCTGCAATTGTGGGTTGCCGGGAGAGTCGGTTCCAAAAATTTGAGCATTTTGGGACACTTAGTCCCTAACGACCCTCATTTGCTTGTCCTTCAGGATAGAGTTCGGCATGGTGATGCTCGAGATGTTACCATCGGGGATGATGGAGTTATGAGGATGCAGGGGCGTATCTGTGTGCCCAATGTAGATGATCTTCGAGAGCTGATTCTAGGAGAGGCCCATAGTTCGCGGTATTCCATCCATCCGGGTGCCGCGAAGATGTATCAGGACTTGAAACAGCATTACTGGTGGAGGCGGATGAAGAGGGATATAGTTGATTATGTTTCTAGATGCCTCAACCGCCAGCAGGTGAAGTATGAGCATCAGCGCCCGGGTGGATTGATGCAGCGGATTGAGATTCCAGAGTGGAAATGGGAGCGCATCACCATGGACTTTGTATCTGGGCTTCCACGGACTGTTAGGAAGTTTGATTCCATTTGGGTTATTGTGGATCGGCCGACCAAGTCCGCCCATTTCATACCGGTGAGCACTACTTATTCATCGGAACGACTGGCGGAGATCTACATCAGGGAGATAGTTCGGCTGCATGGTATTCCAGTCTCCATCATTTCAGATAGAGGCACCCAGTTCACTTCACGGTTCTGGAGAGCTGTACAGCAGGAGTTAGGTACTCGGGTGGAGCTGAGCACAGCATTTCACCCCCAGACTGATGGGCAGTCCGAGCGCACTATTCGGATTTTGGAGGATATGCTCCGTGCGTGCGTGATTGAGTTTGGAGGTTCATGGGATCACTTCTTGCCACTGGCGGAGTTTGCTTATAACAACAGCTACCAGTCTAGTATTCAGATGGCACCGTACGAGGCCCTATATGGTAGGAGGTGCAGGTCTCCCGTGGGTTGGTTTGAGCCGGGCGAGGCCAGGTTACTAGGTACCGATATGGTTCAGGAGGCTATGGACAAGGTCAAGGTGATTCAGGACAGACTTCGTGCGGCCCAGTCTAGACAGAAGAGTTATGCGGACAAGAAGGTTCGCGATGTGGCTTTTATGGTGGGTGAGCGGGTTCTGCCTTCGAGTCTCGCCCATGAAGGGCGTTATGAGGTTTGGGAAGAAAGGGAAGCTGAGTCCTAGATTTATTGGCCCTTTTGAGATTTTGAGGCGTGTTGGGGAGGTTGCTTATGAGTTGGCCCTACCTCCCAGCCTAGCCGGAGTTCACCCCGTATTTCATGTCTCCATGCTCCGGAGATACCATGGTGACCCGTCGCACGTGTTGGATTTCACATCCGTTCAGCTAGACAAGGATCTGTCTTATGTTGAGGAGCCAGTAGCCATTCTAGACAGGCAAGTCAGAAAGCTAAGGTCAAAGAACATCGCTTCGGTAAAGGTTCAGTGGCGGGGCCGGCCGGTCGAGGAGGCGACTTGGGAGACCGAGCAGGATATGCGCAGCCAGTACCCTCATCTTTTCACTACTCCGGGTATGTTTTCTATGCTCGTTCGAGGACGAACGAATCTTTAAGTGTGGGAAGATGTAACGACCCGACCGGTCGTTTTAGAAAATTACGCCCCAATCCCTAATTTAACTGTTCCCCTAAGTTCATTTCTGCTATTGTGGGTTGCCGGGAGAGTCGGTTCCAAAAATTTGAGCATTTTGGGACACTTAGTCCCTAAATAAGAGCTTTGAAACTAGAAAACGGTCCGTAGCCGGAACAGTGTTAAGACGATCTCGGAACGGAAATCCGATGGTTCCATTAGCTCCGTTAGGTGATTTCGGGGTTAGGAGCGCGTTCGGGATGTATTTCGGAGGTCCGTAGCTCAATTAGGCTTGAAATGCCGAAGGTTGAGATTTTGGTGAATCCGATCGATAGGTGAGATTTTGATCCGGGGGTCGGAATGGAATTCTGACAACTTCTGTAGCTTCGTTATGTGATTTTGGATATGTCCGCAAATTTTCAGGTCATTCGGACGTCGTTTGGACGGGTTTTTGATTGAATGTGTAATTTGGAATGTTTTAAGGAATTTAGGCTTGAATCCGTGGTTAATTGGTGATTTTGATGTTTAGGATAGTGTTTTTATGATTGGAACAAGTTCGAATAAGGAATTAGGATGTGTTGGTGTGTTTGAATGAGGTCCCGGGGGCCTCGGGGTGTTTTCGGAGGGTTAATCGGGAGAAAAATATGGAAAATTGCAGAAAATAGTGCACTGCTTCTGTTGTTTCCGCTCCTGCGGAATTATGGGCGCAGGAGCGGGTGCGCTGAGGCGGACCAGGAGCGCAGAAGCGCTGGCACCGCAGAAGCGGAGCATTTTCCGCTGAAGCGGAATCGCGGGAGCGGACAGGGAGCCGCAGAAGCGTCCATCGCAGAAGCGGAAGGGAGCCGCTTAGGCGAGTCCGCAGAAGCGGACGCCTAGTCGCAGAAGCGGAGATATCCGCAGGAGCGATCGAGTCTCCGCAGAAGCGGACGCGTAGAAGCGGAAAATATTCCGCAGAAGCGAAAATCGCTGTAAGTAAGTGTATCAGAAGTTAGAAAATTTCAGAAACATTTTAACATTTGGGGGTCTCGGCTTAAGGGCGATTTTGGGCGATTTTGAGGAGGAAATCAAGGGAAATCATCAGGTAATCAACTATGAACTCATATTATGATTAGTATTGATAATATCATGCAATTATATCATGAAAATGGAGGAATTTGGGGTAATTATGGAGGATTTAGCCCTAGTCTTGGACTTTAGAAAATCAAGGTTTTGAATGGGCAAATGGAGTCCGATTTTGGTAAAATTGATATGCTTAGACTCGTATTGAAATGAGGGTTCCGAATATGTGACTTTCGTGATTTTTCGATAAGCGTACCGAAAGTCGGGTTTTGGCAACTTGTGGGTTTTGGTGAATTTTGAGTTATTTTGATTGGGTAATGCCCAATTGGCCTATTTTGACGTGATTCTATTGATTTTATCAGATACTACACTTGTGAAGGCCGACATTCGTGGCAAGAGGGTTATTACTTAGCGGTGTTGTACCGGAATTGAGGTAAGTGGCTTGTCTAACCTCGTGTGGGGGAATTTTCACCCCTAGGATATTATGTGATAATTTAAATGCCTTGTACGCGAGGTGACGGGCGTGAACATGCGCTGGTTGTCGAACACGTACTTTATTCAAATGTTCGATGAGCGATATCCCTGTCTTGGTTGTTAATTTGATATTTTACCCGGTAGTGGTTAGAAGAGCATGATTAGGTAGCACTTAACTGTTTAGTTGCCTAATTGCCTTATTTGAACTCCTTGTTAATTATTGGCACTATTTTTCGGTGAAGTTATAGTTGAGCATAATTATTTCTCTTTGTGGATTTCCTTAATTGGTTGTGCTTGTGGACTGCGGGTTCGATTCCCGGAGACCCAGGGCTGTGGGTTCGATTCCCGGAGACCCGACGTGATATTGGTAGGGACTACGGGTTCGATTCCCGAGATCCTGAGTTATTGGTAGGGACTACGGGTTCATTCCCGGAGATCCTGAGAGTTATTGGTAGGGACTACGGGTTTGATTCCCGAGATCCTGAGTTATTGGTAGGGACTACGGGTTTGATTCCCGAGATCCTGAGTTATTGGTAGGGACTGCGGGTTCGATTCCCGGAGATCCTGAGTTATTGTGATATTATTGAGACATGGGCTGCGGGTTCGATTCCCGGAGACCCAGGGGTACTGAGAATGGGACTGGGGGTTCAATTCCCACAGATCCTGGATTTGTTTATTTGAGTTGGTTATTTGTTATTAGCTTGGTTGTAGACAGTTTCGGTAAATGTTGTTATTTTGGAAATTTTGTTGTTATCTGTTAAACTGTTTATTTTGTTATCATCATATTATTATTGTTTCTCAGTAGGGCCCTGACCTTCCTCGTCACTACTCCATCGAGGTTAGGCTTGGCACTTACCGAGTACCGCCGTGGTGTACTCATGCTACTCTTCTGCACACTTTTGTTGTGCAGATCCAGGTACATCAGAGCAGGCTCGTACTAGGTGATTCTGCAGCTTTCCGGGAGACTTCGAGGTATGATCTGCTACGTCCGCGGATCCGGAGGCTTCCCTTCTATTCTAGTATTACTAGTTGACATTTTCTTCATTTCGTTGTTAGATACTCTTTACACATAGAGCCACAGTTGTATTTCCCTTTTAGTCTGTGTTACCGTGGGGTTTCGGATCTTGGTAGTGTTTATTTATTGTGTGACGGATGTATGTGCCAAGTGGCACGGATTACATATCTTTTATGTTATTTTCCGCTGTTTCTTATTTAAGTAATTATAATTTATAGATTCCGCAACGTGTTAGGCTTACCTAGTCGTGGGGACTGGGTGCCATCACGACATGTTCACAATTGGTGAACTAGGGTCGTGACAATTGCTTATGATGCTTACTCATATGGTAAACTTATTAGTGTATGCACTCAGGAAAGTTTAGCTCTTTGTAATGAAATATAGCTAAGCCAAGAAATTAAGAAACATCGTCTCACTAAGAGACAACAATTAGGCGAATTTTGTGAACAGTTCGCCATTGATATTCCTTCAAAAAGGAAGAAGTCTCATAAGAATAAGGACTTCAGAAGGAGAAAGGGTTCGCTTGAAAAAAGGCGTGATAAGACCCAAAGATGGTAGGCTTTTCATAAGGCCAGAAAGGGTTTTGTTAAAACAAAAGATCCTCAAGCCTGTTATAAATGCGGTCGAGTAGGCCAATATGCGAGAGACTGCAAGATCAAGGACAAAATTAAAGAACTTGATATAGACGAGAATATTAAAGATTCTCTTTATAAATTATTCTAAATTCTTCTCCGGAGAATTCTGATTACGAATCAAGTCATGAATCTTCAACCAGTGAAGACTTGAGAGTGCTTCAAGAAGAGGATTATATTTCATCTTCTGAAAGTGACCAAGAGTTTTATAATAAGGGACAATGTTCCAACCAATGTTGTAACACCTAATGATGAACTCTCCAATATTTATTCCCAGTTTATAGACTTGGAACTTAATGTTTTGACCAATGACAACATGATAGAGTTGTTAAGGGTTATTAAGGACCCTGAATTAAGGTCACAAATCATTAATAAACTTCCTACTAATTTAGAGGAAATTTCAAGGGTAGATGATATTCCATCCTCATCAAGACCTTACACCGTGTCTGCAATCCAAAGAATGGTGAAAGACAAGCCCCAGCTCGATAGACCAGCTAAAGTCCAAGATTTGAGTACAGAGATAACTTATCTCAAGAAACAAATCTCGGAACTAAAAGCTTCTCATATAGCTTTGGATGAAAGAGTTTTTCGATTAGAAAACTCTGAAGTAATTACTTCAACCTCCAATGAAAAGATTACTTAGCTAAATACAGCTCCAAGTTCTTCAGAAGAAAATACTGCCAGTACTTTACTTGCGACCATAGATTTTCATGAAGAAGAATTTTTAGAAAAATTACATTATTTTGTTACACAAAAGTTTTTAATAATAATAACTCTTTTAATAAATTACAATTTCAAAAAAGAGTTTATTGCTTTATTTGATAGTGGAGCAGATTTGAATTGTGTGAAAGAAAGGATAATACCCTCTAGATATTTTCATAAAACCACTCATCGTTTAAAAAATGCTAGTGGTTCTTCAATGGGTATTTCTTATAAATTACCCAAGGCTTATATTTGCCAGCAGGATTTATGTATTCCGGAAACTTTTGTCTTGGTAAAAGACATAGATAGAGATGTAATACTCGGTGTTCCATTTTTTATAAAATTAATGCCTTTGTTACATTGGGATACAAAAAGTTTTACAGGCACTTACTGTGGTAAAAATATTACTTTTGAGTTTATAACTCAACCTGTCCAACGTTTTCTAAACGAGATTATTCTAATAATATTTCTTCAAAAGAAAATCAAATTGAATTTTTGAAAAATAAAATTTGTTCCATAACTATTGATCAAGATTTAAAAAATCCTAAACTTATTGAGAAAATTAACTTTCTTAAAAGTCAGTTCTCTACTTCTATTTGTGGTGATCACCCAAATCAATTTTGGAGTAGAAAGAAACATATTATAAATCTTCCTTATGAGGATGATTTTTTAGAGGATAATATTCCTACTAAGGCAAGACCCTGTCAAATGAACTCTGAATATTTAGAGTTATGCAAAAAGGAGAATGATTCCTTGCAACAAAAGGGTTTAATTAGACCCTCCAAGTCCAAATGGTCTTGTACTGCTTTTTATGTTAATAAGCATGTTGAACAAGAACGAGGAGTTGCACGTTTAGTTATTAATTATAAACCTCTTAATAAGGTTTTGATATGGATCAGATATCCTATTCCTAATAAAAAGGATTTACTTGATAGACTTCATAACGCTATTATATTTTTGAAATTTGATTTAAAATCAAGTTATTGGCAAATTCAGATATCTGAATCAGATAGATATAAAACTGCTTTTAATGTACCAATGGGCCAATATGAATGGAATGTTATGCCTTTTGGTCTGAAAAATGCTCCATCAGAATTTCAAAAAATTATGAATGATATTTTTCTTACTTATACGGATTTTATAATTGTTTATATTGATGACATTCTAGTATTTTCAAAAAATATAGAATCTCATTTCAAACATCTTGATTTATTTAGGAAGATTATAATTCAAAATGGTTTAGTTATATCAAAACCAAAAATGATGATTTTCCAAACTTCTGTTAGATTTTTAGGCCATAACATTGAGAAAGGTAGGATTATTCCTATTAACAGAAGTATTGATTTTGCTTCTAAATTTCCTGATATAATTACTGATAAAACTCAGCTTCAAAGATTTCTTGGTAGCCTAAATTATATTTTCCCTTTTATAAAGGACCTTGCTAAGGATACCGCTCTTCTTTATGATAGGTTAAAGAAGAATCCTAAAGCATGGACTGACAGTCATACTGAATCAGTCAAAAGATTTAAACAGAAGGTTTATAACCTTCCTTGTCTAACTCTTGCCAATCCTCTTGGCAAAAAATTGTTGAAACAGATGCTTCTGATATTGGCTATGGTGGTATTTTAAAATAATGTTCACCCACTAATAAACAAGAATACCTTGTTCAATTTTATTCTGAAAAGTGGAATACTGCCCAGAAAAATTATGCGACTGTGGCAAAAGAAATTCTTGCTATAGTCAAATGTATTATGAAATTTCAGACTGATCTATATAATCAGAAATTTATTATTATGACTGATTCCCAAGCTGCAAAATTTATTTTTAATAAAGATTTCAAACATGATGTTTCAAAACAATTGTTTGCAAGGTGGCAAGCTTTATTAGCACCTTTTGATTTTGACATTTTTTATAAAAAGGGATCGGATAATAATCTTCCTGATTTTCTCACACGAGAATATTTGAACTCATAGTTCTATTTTCAATATTGTTTTTTATGAGTCTTTATACATTAATTCTTGGAGAACGGACTATTATTACAATATTGAAGGTTATACCTTTATCCAGAGACTTACAAAGTCTTATCTTGGATATTATAATAGAAGATATCATAGAAGAAAGAGTTCCGGATGATCTAGAAGAAGAGATAAGTCCAGATATTGATTTCCTAATACAAAGTTTTAATTATGCCTTAATTAATAGTTTTGATGATGTAACGATCCGACCCGTCGTTACGGGAATTTAACACCCCGTCATGTTGCAATTACATGTTTTATGCTTTTATATCAGTGTTAGAGCCTATCGGGTGAGTTAGGAGTGAATTGAATTGAAAATGAAGCAAATAGCATATTTGAAGGAAGTTTGAATATGGAAAGTCAACCTAGAGTTGACTATCGAGTTAGAGTGCTCGGAATCAGATTCTGATGATTCGACTAGTTTCTGGGGATCATTTATGACTTAGGAGAGCAATCGGAATTGAATTTGGATGTCCGGTGTAGTTTTAGGCTTGAATTGGCTAAGGTTAAATTTTGGCGAAATCCAAACGGTAGGTGAGATTTTGATCCGGGAGTCGGAATGGAATTCTGACAGTTGCAGTAGCTCCGTTAGGTGATTTTGGATGTGCCTGCAAAATTTCAGGTCGTTCGGACGTCGTTTGATCGGGTTTTGGTTTGAATGTTAGTTTTGAAAGTTTTGAAGAAACTTAGGCTTGAATCCGTGTGTAATTGGTGATTTTGATGTTTAGGATGGTGTTTTTATGATTGGAACAAGTTCGTATCGTATTTTGGAGTATGTTGGTGGTTTTCGTTGGGGTCCTGGGGGCCTCGGGGTGAATCCGGACCATCATCCGGGCATTTTGAACTTGGCAAAGTCTATAAAAAAATTGCAGATCACTGGGCAAAATCCAAGCCTTCGCGTTCGCGTGGCATGGGCCGCGTTCGAGAAGGTCAGGCGAGTCAAGCATCGCGATCGCGAGACAGGGTATCGCGTTCGCGTAGGCCAGGATTCTTAAGCTTCGCGATCGCGTTCGGGATGTCGCGTTCGCGTAGGTTTGTCAGGGTGTGCATCGCGTTCGCGTGAGGGTTATTGCAAACGCGTAGAAGGAAAATCAGGAGCTGGGCATCGCGAATGCGTGGCAATGAACGCGAACGCATAGAAGAAAAGTCCCAGGCAGTGAATTAAAACCAGAAACATTTCACATACGGGTTTCATTTCATAAACCCCCATTTTTGAGCCCTAGAGAGAAGAAATCACGGGAAAACGCTGGGAAATCATCGGGTATTCATCGGAGGTAAGTTTCTTGACTCAAAAACATCATTTTATGGTAGAATTAACATCAATCTTCATGAATTTGGGTAGAAATTGTGAAAGATTGTGGCCTAGATATTGAAAACGAAAATTGGGTTTTTGAAAGGCCAATCGAACTCCGATTTTGGTAAATTTTATATGTACGGACTCGTGGCGAGACGAGGGTTCTGGAAATATGAGTTTCGAAATTTTTCGAGATGTGGGCCCGGGGCTCGGGTTTTGCAAATTTCGTGATTTTTGATATTTTTCGAGTTCTTTCGATTGGGTTATGTTCCATTAGCCTATTTTGATATATTTGTGCTAATTTGTGCTAGGTTTGACGTGCGTGGATGCCGGTTCGAAGAGCTAAGGCATCGCGGGCATGAGCTTCCGTCGGTTCGAGGTGGGTTATTCTTGTAAATGATGTCCTAAGGGTTAGTAAACCCCGGACTTGCACATCTTAGTGCTGTGTTGAGGTGACTTGCATGCCGAATAACGGGCGTGGGGTAGAGCACCATTGGGGATCGTGACTTGGTCCGTCCCGCGTAATAAATAATAACACCTAATTGTTAAAATGAATTGGACTAATTATCACGTTTGGGCTTCGTGCCAATTATTTGAATCCTTCAAGAATTGGTATCACTGTTTTGATAACACTGAGCATATTTTATTCTAAATTTAAGGTTTAAAATGGAATTATTGCTATTCAACATTTTTATAAGGTTATGAAAAACTTGAACAAGGTCTTAATAATATTTTTTGTTGTGAGCTAATATGATATTGTTGTCGTAGGGCTTTCTTGATTATTTCTTAGACTGATTGGGGCCGATGGCCATATGTTAGGGCATGACATTCATGTGAGCATGTGCATACACATGCATGGATCGGACTGCACGCCGCAGTGGTATATGGATCGGGTTGCGCGCCGCAGTAGGTGTGATATTGATATTGTGCTTGGGCTGTAGGAGCCCCTCCGGAGTCTGGACACCCCCAGTGAGCACGGGTACACAAAAGGATCGGGCTACACGCCGTAGCAGTCATATGCATTGCATGGCATACATACATTGGTTTACGTGTACTACGTGGCATAACATTTTAGCACTCATACTTTACCGGCACATGTGCATTTGTTGCTTTATTGACCAGATCTCCTGGTATAAATTGTTAAGGAGTGCCGAGCCCGAGAGGCTGATTTGAGTGCTGACTTGCACTGCTTGAGATTCTCCCAGGTATTGGTATGTTATATTGAAAGAAAGTAGCTAAAAATTGAGATTTCTAAATAATCTACTCACATATGCTGAAAAGGAATAAAATGATAGTGTTTTGAAGTTTTATGATAGTTCTGTATTGTGTAGCAAGAGATAGTGCCTTGCGTAGTTTTCTTCCCTTTTGCGTTATTTACTTTTATTACCGCTGAGTTGGAAGTACTCACACCCGACTCCCTGCACCTTGTGTGCAGATCCAAGTACATCACAGTAGAGCTGATTCTATTGCGGCTCGGGAGTGTTTTTGGACAGTCGAGGTAGCTGTCAGCGTTCGCAGGACCTGATTCTCCAGTTTGTCTGTATTTTTGTTCTGATCATCCCACACTTGTGCACAGTTATATTCACTATTTACACTTGTATATTTCGTAGAGGCTCATGACTCTTGACCCTTCGGTCTATGGGAGTTGGCACGTGTTGGGACTTGGTTCCCTGTTTTTAATATATCTATCACTGTTATGCTTAAATTGGATAAAGTGAGCTTGTGGCTCCGTGATTGTTGTTGATTGGTCGGGCTGGCCTAGCAGTGTGCTGGGCGCCATCACGGCCGGATTTGGGGTCGTGACAAGTTGGTATCAGAGCCTAGGTTTACTAGGCTTCATGAGTCTTGAGCCGGTTGGTAGAGTCTTGTGGATCGGTACGGGGACGCCTGTACTTATCCTCGGGAGGCTGCAAACCTTTAGGAAACACTTCACGTTTCTTGGAATACTTATCGTGCGCACTTGATTCAGCTTGAGATATAATTTTGAAATTCCTTCCGCACGTCTGTGTACGCATCGAGCGCTCAGTAATATAATTGACTTATGGCTTGCAATTCCCCGATCGAGGGGCAAGATATAATCTCCATGAGTTCATGTTGGGCCAGTCGGGAGGACTTGAGGCCGGATCCTTGTCTATGGCTTGAGCACCAAGGTATTAATTTTGCGAGTCGGTATTATGAAGTTCATACGATCGGTATTGATCCTTATTGTGCAAATGGCAGTTTGATAATGGGAGAGTTGTAAGGTATTCAGTTCTTATTGTGATTTGATATGTAGCCCTAGCTATGGGCGTGAGAAATAAATTATCATATCTCGTAATTGGAAGGTAAAGTGCCTTATGTGTAGTGGAACGAGTTTAAACTCAGGAAGACTAAAGTGATTTTGATATGTGTTATGATTCGAGCAGGTACAGCGCAGGTTCAAGTATAAACTATGATAACATGATTCGTATAGTATTGAGACTTAATGTTGTTGAAATACATTGTGATATCTTGTTGAGTTGTGTATGTATTGTTAGAATGGTTTGGTGATTCTCTGGCAGGTGGATAGGTCAATTTACAAAGGAAACTCTGTCGAAATATTTGGAAAATTTGGGACTTAGAAAGATTTCTGTCACCTAAAGAGAGTGGGCTTATTGGTGGTGCATGTATATCTACAAGAATTGCCAGAAGAGCTAAGGTCTCTGATGATTCGAGTCTCTGTCAAGGCTTGTAAATGACTTGAGTTTAATCTCATATTAACATTTCGGCATCACTTGAGTAATAATGATATGAGTGGTTGAAAGTGCTTTGATGTATGACTCCGAGCTAAGTTGGGGAGGTTGTTATTGATTAACCGATTGCACTGTCGTGTGCTTGTGTTGGCTCTGTCACGCCCCAAATCGGGGAACATGACCGGCGCCTCACCGGGTTGCCCCAGTCAAGCAGACTTGGGTGCCTTTCATTCCCACGTGTTACCCCTGTGTTGATTGTTTCTCCTTATCCAAATATCTTACTAACCATGAATGATTTCACATTAAACAAATAAAACCATACGAGTGATTCATTAACAAGTTTGCAGTTTTTACAACGCCCGACATAACATAATGTATACATAAGACTGGAGTCCCACAGTTTACATGTCTAGAGCCTCTAGGATACAAAAAAAAGGGAATACAATACTTGCCGGTAACAAGGCTCCGGCTATACCTTACAAAACCAAAATGAAATCTAAACAAAAGTGGCATGAACCACACAGGGCCCCAAGGAAGAAAAAGGGGCTCACCAAAACGGGCAAGTGGAAGGAGAAGGATACTACTGCCGATGAGCTGAAGTGCCCGCTACTGATCCACCTACAATCATAACACGAATGTAGCGTCCCCGGCAAAAGGGACGTCAGTACACTTGAATTGTACTGGCATGTATGGACAAACTTTGTCCCAAGTAAACTCAAGCCATTGAATTACATCAACAATTAATTAAGCCAGCCAACCATGTTTCCACATTTTCCTCATTTCAAATAATTCTCAACACAAAGCACTTTCTACAATCAACCAATTTAACAATAACCAATCAATCACGTAAAGCACAAGTAGTCAAACAAAGGGGCAATCAGTGCCCCACAGGTTGCAAACTCTCCTCCTGTCTCCTTTCACAATTTCACATTATTGATTTTTGTATCAATTTTCAATAGCGATTTCGATCGCTTTCCATCCTTATTGCCCCCGACCACCCTTATTACCTCGGCCACCCTTATCACCCCAACCCACACCTTATTTCCTCATGTTGCGGCGCGCAACACGACCCCGCCTTACACAGTTTAAAACACAACAATTTCAAACAGCAGATAAGGTACTACACACAATTTCAACAAGTTCAAATAAGCAACTTGCACATTGTTTCATGTTCTCAATTATTTTTCAAATCAATATCACAACCATGTTACAATATTTCCACAATTCAAGTGTTTCATCTCTTTCCACAATAAACAAATTCTCAAGCGTTTCGTTTGTTTTACACAAGGTGCCATATAGGCCATCATAATCCTTATTCACAATTCTTTACCCATTTCGACTCTCATTTAATTTCGGTTCATATTCTATACCACATCACTCATATTTCAACAACAACTTTGAGAATTTCACACAATTTGTCAAATTAACACTAACCAAACAAATTTCACACATATAGGCGATTTCACAAGAATCAAAATTAGCCATACATACCCGGTGATGAGTTTTCTTCCTACTTTATGCTTACCCAAGATATCCTACTCTTGCCAACCACCTGTTCTTGAAGACTCTTACTTCTACTCACTTCTTTTTACTAGAAATCAAGTTCAATAATCATGCATGAGTGTAAAAATTCTATTTTCAAAAGCTATTATATGCAAACCTCTCTTTACCCAATTTAAAACTGAAAATCAAAGAAAATAGTTAGGGTTTTTACCTTGAAAAGATTTGGGGAAGTTGAATCTTTGCCCTAGAATCCTTTGAACTAAGATGGTTGGAACAATCTTTGAAGATGAAAGATTTCTCTCTCAAAAAACCCTCTCTTCTCTCTCTAATTTTGGTAAGATGATATGATAAAATGAAGAAGAAAGGTGTTATATTAAAGAAGAGATCGGGTCAAAATGTTACAAAAATCTGGACCGGGTCAATTATGCAGTGCACTTTGCGACCGCAAAATCAACATGCGGCCCGCAGAGTGACCGCAGAATGGCCTCAAAATTACACAAGTTCTGTTACAGAATGCAACCAATATGCGGTCCGCATTCTTGATATGCGATCGCAAAGTGCATCGCAGATTCACTATGCGATCGCATATCGACCGCATTTTCAACACGATTTTTGGGCGACTTTCTGGAAAGCTTTGCGGCAAGAATGCGGTCCGCATAACAGGTTTGCGGTCGCATTCTTGACCGCATATTTGACATTTTTTTTTTTGGAAAACTTTATTCTCTACATTTTTGACACTTAAATCACTACCAAGGGTCCGAACCGCGGCGAGCTTATTCCTAACACATTATTCGGACCATGACACCACAGCTACTAGGTTTTATGCACAAAATTTTTACGGGGCCTTACATCCCCCCCCCCTTAAGATCATTCGTCCTCGAATGAGGATTTTGAAATAAATGAGTTGGTTTTGAAAGACATGATATGCAACCATCAAAATTTTGACTAACTCTTATATTTTAGAAAAATTTCGCCGGAGTTTCCTTTGTATTATGGACATATCCACCTGTCAGAGGGCCCCCGAAACACGTTACCAAACAACAATACACAAATACAACACTTTCACAACTGGTATACACTTTCTTACCTCAACGAATGCACATATTATATCACATTGTTACAATTGCACATAAACTAGTCACTTCAATGAATTCTTACCTTATTTAACCAATTTAACACACCATGTACACTTAACAAACCATTACCAATCTATACTTACTATTAGTTGTTTATTTAACACGTAAATCTTTATAAGGCTTTCATTTATCAAGAACGGTTCAAGTGACCCAAGGTAACAACACATTTAACTCATTACAAAATGAAGGAGACTTTACTAATACTAAGAGGGAAACAACTTAGACAAGATGACAGTTACTAGGAGTAGGAGGGTCACTTAATTTCTTCTAGGCTTGATCGAACAAATGGGGGTACTTTTCCTTCATCTCTTTTTCTGCTTCCCATGTGGCCTCCTCAACTTGTTGACTTCGCCACAATACTTTAACAGAGGCAACTTCCTTATTTCTCAACTTACGGACTTGCCTATCAAGAATGGCAACCGGAACTTCTTCATATGACAAATCTTCATTAACCTCTATAGCTTCGACCTGGCATGATGGTGGATGGATCTCCAATCACTTTTTTCAACATGGACACATGGAATACCGGGTGAAATGATGACATCTCAGGAGGCAACTCTAGCCTATAAGCAACTTGACCAATCCTTTGAATGATCCGATATGGCCCGACATACCTAGGACTCAATTTCCCTTTCTTTCCAAATCGCATGACTCCTTTCATAGGAGATACCCTCAAGAACACCCAATCATCGACTCGAAACTCCAAATCCCTTCGGCGAACGTCTGCATAGGATTTTTGTCGACTCTGTGCTGTTTTCATTCTCTCCTGAATAACCTTGACCTTTTCCATAGCTTCGTACACCATATCTGGCCCTAGCAATTCCGCTTCACCTACCTCAAACCACCCGATTGGCGACCTACATCTTCTCCCGTACAATGCCTCAAACGGGGCCATCTGAATGCTAGCATGATAGCTGTTATTGTAAGCAAATTCTATCAGTGGCAAGTGTTCATCCCAATTACCTTTAAAATCTAAGACACAAGCCCGCAACATATCTTCGAGCGTCTGAATGGTCCGCTCGGCCTGACCATCGGTCTGTGGATGGAAAGCTGTGCTGAGATTCACCTGAGTTCCCAAACCTTGCTGAAATTTCTTCCAAAAGTTAGCTGTGAACCGAGCCCCGCGATCCGAGATAATAGAAAGTGGAGTGCCATGAAGTCTTACTATCTCCTTGATGTACAATTTTGCATATTGCTCCGCAGTATCAGTGGACTTGACAGGCAGGAAGTGAGCTGATTTGGTGAGTCGATCCACTATCACCCATATTGAGTCAAACTTACGCCGAGTGCGAGGTAACCCTACCACGAAATCCATATTGATCATCTCCCATTTCCACCTTGGTATTTCTATAAGCTGAGTTAATCCACCGGGCCGTTGATGCTCGGCCTTCACTTGTTGACGGTTCGGACATTTAGCTACAAAGCCTGCCACATCCCTTTTCATACCGTTCCACCAATAAATCTCCTTAAGGTCATGATACATTTTCGTGGAACCTGGGTGTACCGAATACCCGGAAATATGAGCCTCTGCCATTACCCTTTCCCGAAGCTCGTCCACATTCGGAACACATAGCCTATCTTGACACCGCAATACACCATCTTC